>PITA01018123.1:22567-41425 GCA_004023965.1 Spilogale gracilis | reverse complement strand
CAGGCCCCAGCTCCTCCTCCCTCAGACCCAGGGGTCCAGGCCACAGCCCCTCCTCCCTCAGACCCAGGGCTCCAGGTCCACCCAGGACTCACGTGCTCCAGTCATAGCCTGTGGGCTCCGGTTTGCTGCGGACGTCACAGCTCAGGGTGGCCTCGCTGCGGCCAAGGTACCAGTTGTCATCATAGCCGGAGATGGAGACCTCGGGGGGGTCTGAGGGAAATAAGGGGATTAGCTCAGGGACGGGGAGAATCCCAGAAGAGGGCAGCGGTCAGCAGAGAGATGGGAATCCTAAAGACATGAACTGGGTTGGCAGGAGGCGGGCCCATGGAAAGCGGGACAGATGAGTTCAGGCTCCAGCTGCAGAGGCGAGCGCAGACACCATCCAGGGTGTATGGAGGGAGTTACTGTTCAATACATGCAGGGTCCTGCCTGGTATTCCTGCCATGGCTGGAGCAGATAAAGGAATTGGTTTAACCAAAGGCAGGGTCTGGGGAGCTAGTGTGCAGAGTGCTGAGCTGGGGGCTGGGATGCCTTTGGATGGGGCGAAGAAGAGCTGGTTGAGTTACTCTCCGGGCAGTTCCACTGGGTTACGCTGGGGGTGTCGATGTAGGCAGGTTTTGCAATTTGCCAATTTCCTTGGTATAAATACTCCCCAGTGGTCGATTTCAAGCTGTCCATATGACTTCTCTGGATGTGGGATTGGGACGAAATGTGTAACACTGGCCCTTGTGAACCCATTCCCGCTTACCACTAATGGTAGCAGGAAGGAGAGAGCCTCGTGAAGCCAGCAGAGGCAATGAGGGGGCCCAGGGGAGCCAGCACAGACAACGGGCAGGAAGGCAGTGCTGACTTTGGCCCAGGATGCAGAGGACACTCAGGCAGAGTGTAGACAGTGCCCGAGAGAAGCCAGTGTAGACAATACTGGGGATGTGCTCACATCCCGATACACTCACAGCGCACGGAGAGGGTAACGGGCAGCAGGATCGGCTCCTCGAAGCTCTCGTGCTCTACTTTGCAGGTGACCTTGACACCATCTGCTTGGCTCAAGGGCACCAAGGTGAATCGGCTGGTGACAGTGACTGTGCCGGGCACGGGCCCCGACATCTGGCTCTCTTTGGTCTCCCCGTCCAGGGGTGAGAACCAGGAGATTCGGGCGGGGGGGCGGCCGCCCTCGGAGACACAGCGGGCCACGGGCACAGGGTCCAGGCTGAGCGTGACCTCCTGCGTTTCGGCATGATTCTGGGGCTGTGCTGAGGAGAGCAACAGAAGGGTACGTCAATCCTCACCTGTGGTCCCTCCACAAACCCCAGCCACTGGGGCTCAGATCCCACCTCTGCTGCTTAGCAGGTGCATGGCCTTGGACAAACCATTTCCCAGCTCTGTACCTCAGTTTCCTCTTTTGTGAAGTGTGGAGAACTAAAATGCTCACCCAGGGGCTGCTGGGCAGATTAAATAGATTTGTAAAACCCGCAGGACGGGGCCTGGCATTCCCAATGCTATGTGCCGTGACATTACTGCCTGCCCTCTGCTAGAAGAGCAGAGACAGCATCTGAGAGCCTGGAGGAAGCTGAGACTTTTTCAAAAAAGACAAAGCAGAATAATGCAGTTCAAAGGTCCAGCTCAAAAGACCTTCCACTTCTTTCCTGTAATCACCAGTACCCAAAGCGGGAGATTTTTTGCCCTTTTCACCCATCTTCCTGGAAACCATGGAAAGATACCGGGAGGGAAACAATAAAATGGCCATGAGGAATAACTTGCTATTGTAAGTGGCCTGTGCTGACTTCCTGCTTCACAGCTCTGGCTGCCTTGTGGACCTCTCTGGGTTTCTCCGGAGCTCACTGATGGGGAAGAGCCCTCCCCTCCTTCCCTCCTTCCCCTCCCACCTTCTCCCCTGACTGCCAGAGCCTCCGATGGGCCTCCCCACACGCTCCCTGGTGGCCTGCTCACCTGTCCTCTGACCGATCTGGGCACATGGCCCACACCCTCCCCCCAGTTCCTGCACCACACACTTCAGGGTGTTGGCAACCGTGTGTCTGGAAGACTCCAGGGTTCCCTTCTCCTTGGCTTGCTCTTCCTCCTCCTCCAGATCCGGGCTTCACTTCCTCAAGGGAACTTCCCTGATGTCTGACTCTCCCTTTTAGGGACTCTCACTTCATCTGCTGCTATGTGAAAACGGAGAACGGCTGTTCTCTTCTGCACTCCTGCCCCAGGGGCTAACTAGTGGGAGGCAGGTACGCTCTATGAATCTCTTGAACAGAATGCCTGATGGCACAGGGAGAGACCTTTGCGGGCAGTGGAGATCTGTGCTTTGAATTATGTGAAACAACTGGGGTTTCAGGCTTCATTCAAAAGGGAAGCCTTGGGGCGCCTGGGTGGCTCAGTTGGTTAAGCTACTGCCTTCGGCTCAGGTCATGATCCCAGAGACCTGGGATCGAGCCCCGCATCGGGCTCCCTGCTCTGCGGGAAGCCTGCTTCTTCTCTCACTCCCCCTGCTTGTGTTCCCTCTCTGGCTGTGTTTCTCTCTGTCAAATAAATAATAAAAATCTTTAAAAAAAAAAAAAAGGGAAGACTTTGGGGCACCTGGGAGGCTCAGTCATTAAGTGTCTGCCTTTGGCTCAGGTCATAATCCCAGGGTCCTGGGATTGAGCCCCGCATCGGGCTCCCTGCTCAGTGGGAGTCTGCTTCCTCCTCTCCCACTTCCCCTGCTTGTATTTCCTCTCTTGCCGTCTTTCTCTATCAAACAAACAAATAAATAAATAAATAAAATCTTTGGGGAAAAAAGGGGGAAGCCTTTTCCCAGGGACAGTACAAGGTAGACTTCTTAAGCCCTCTGAGGCTGAAAGAGGGAAGATTATGTCTAGAGCAATGTGGCTTCTGGGATGTTGCTGGGGAAAGGTGGGACCCCAGGCAAATGCCCGAGATTTAGAAAGACATAGGATCTTTCCAAAAACACCCCCCAAAACCAGGAGGCTTTATCCCATCCTCTCCTCCTCACTCCCACTGCGTCTGCCTTTGATAAATCCAGCCACCTTTCTCTCTGCCTTGGAAGTCCTTGCAAACTGGCCCTGTTCATCTTCCTGCCCTGTTGAGGGGTTCCTCAAGTCCCAGCCACCAGCCTCTTCCATTCCGGGAACATGCCAAGCTTGCTCCCGTGTCCTGGCTGTTCCATTTGCTGTTCCCTCTCTGTGTGCATCCATTCCTCTGCTTGAGGACACGCGTCCACAGAGGACTCCTTACACTTCAGGACTTGAGAAGGAGGCTTTTGCTGACTGCTCTGTCTCGAAGGGACCACCGGGTCGCTTACTATGAGTATCACAACATCCTAGTGGTCCCTTTGTTTGCTAATTTGATTCTTCCTTGGCATTTTGGTATTTCCAGAGCCTGACCTCTTCTTGCTACCCCAACTGCCTCCACCTTGGTCTAGTTGCCATTACCTCCTGCCCCATGGTCCCTAAGCTTCTACCCTTGCCCCCAACATGCGGCCAGAAGGAGACTGTGAAAACCAAACTCAGATTACACCTGTCCCCTGCTCAGAACTTCCCATAATTCCTATTTTCTCAGGGCATAAGCAGTTTTTGTGTGGTCAACGAGGCTGTCTATGATCCGTGGCCCCCATCATCTTCTTGACCTTGTCCCCTCCTACTTTCCCATTATTCACAAACCTCTGGCCACACTAACTCCCTTGCTCTTCCTCAGATGTACCCTGCCACAGGGCCTTGGCACTTGCTATGCCCTCTGCCTGGAATTCTCTTCCCTTAAATGTGGCTTCTGGGATGTTGCTGGGGAAAGGTGGGACCCCAGGCAAATGCCCGAGATTTAGAAAGACATAGGATCTTTGTGGACTCGATCCTCTCCTTCTACAGCACTCCGTCCTCTCCTTGTAGATTTTGTTCAGATTTCACCAGGCCTCCCTAGCCAAAATTGTGACCTGCCCCCCACTCTAGTTTCCACAAGCACCTCTAACCGCCTGACCCACTCCGACTTTTCTTATTGATGTTATTTACTCTCTGGCACCCCCTTATCGAAGTAGAAGCCCCAGCAGGGCCGGGAGCTCAATCTACATTTCTTTTTTTTTTTTTTTTCAATCTACATTTCTGAAAGCCTTGGGGCGAGCTGTGTCAGGACAGAGTCTGACATGCAGTAGGCGCTTAAGGGATATTTGCTAACTGACCGAAGACCACGGGGAGAGTCAATATTATAGCTGAAGCCCAGAGAGAAACAGCTCCGCCAGGGGGCTCTCCCATTCCCCGCCCCTGCACTACTCACCTATGGCTCTGAGCCAGGTCACCCCCCGACTGGTGCCACTGGGGAAGGTGGCAAACTCGCAGGTGTAGTTGCCCTCATCCTCCGCCGTCAGTCCCCGGAGGGCCAGCGTGGCGTCCCGCAGATCCATCTCCGTGCCCTGCCTGGTCCCGGTGCTCTGTCCGGCGGTGACAAAGGACAGCCGCTCTTCGCCCGGCTTCGGGCCGCGGAAGCTGGGACCGTAGGAAGGGTGGAAGGCGGCCACGCTCCTGCTGACCCCGGCCGCGTCCACGTGCAGCCAGGTCACCTGCGAGACTCGGACTTCTGGTCCCGGAGGCAGCAGGTGGCACGGCAGCTGCACAGTGCCCCCCAGGAAGCCCCTCACCTCGGGGGGCACTCGAACTTGCACATCCTGGGCTCCTGGAGAGAAAAGAGAGAATGTGGTAGATGGGATAAGCACCCAGACACCTCCAGGCCGGGCAGGGTCAACACAGAGGGGCTCCACTGGGAAATGCAAACCCCAAATGCTATGCACGAGCCTTTGTGGGGGCCCCCATTACAAAAGGGTCATCCAGAAAACACATTTTGTGGAAAATTAGGGAGATAGGAGTCTGGACTAGATTATGGACTATTTTGGAATGTTTGCTAATATTCTTAAGCATGGTGATTCCATTGTAGACACGCAGCATTCCCGGGTCTCAGAAGACAGAGGGCTGCACCATGATGTCTGCAACACACTCTCAAATGGGTCAGCCAAACCAAAACCAGCTACAGAGAGCGTGAAGACAATGTGCAAAATGTAATCCGCCATGAAGTCTGATGGGAGAAGGGGAGGCAGGCTCCTGAGCTGTTCTTCCAACTTAAACCTACTTGTATGTTTGAAATTTTCCATTATAAAATGTTTGGAGAAAAGAATCCCCCTCAAAAATCAATCAATAAAAAAATAAATAAGCCGGGCATCTGGGTGGCTCTGTCGATTAGGCATCTGCCTTTGGCTCAGGTCATGATCCTGGGGTCCTGGGATTGAGTTCCACACCAGGATCCCTGCTCAGCGGGGAGCCTGCTTCCCCTCTCCCTCTGCCTTTCTCTCTCTCTCTCTGTCTCTCATGAATAAATAAAATCTTTAAAAAAAATAAATAAGCCTGGGGCGCCTGGGTGGTTCAGTTGGTTGGGCGACTGCCTTTGGCTCAGGTCATGATCCCGGAGACCAGGGATCGAGTCCACATCGGGCTCCCTGCTCAGCGGGAAGCACCTCTCTCACTACCCCTGCTTGTGTTCCCTCTCTGGCTGTGTTTCTCTCTGTCAAATAAATAAAATCTTTTAAAAAAATAAATAAATAAGCCTATCACAAAATAGTTTTTAAAAAGATTTTATTTATTTATTTATTTATTTATTTGAGAGAGAGAGAGAGAGAGAGAGAGAGAGAATGAGCATGAGAAGGGAGAAGGTGCGGGACTTGATCCCGGGACTCCGGGATCATGACCCGAGCCCAAGGTAGTCACCCAAGCCACTGAGCCACCCAGGCGCCCCACAAAATAGATTTTTAAATATTTAAAGTGTGAAGACACCCTTCACTTTTTTCTGTACAGAATTACACTTTCTCTTCCCTTTTTAGAAAAACTACAGCCCTCTTAGCCCATCTTTTTTCTTTTTAAGATTTTATTTATTTATTTGACACACACAGAGAGAGATCACAGGTAGTCAGAGAGGCACGGAGAGAGAGAGAGGGAAGCAGACTCCCTGCTGAGCAGAGAGCCCGATGTGGGACTCGATCCCAGGATCGTGAGATCATGACCTGAGCTGAAGGCAGAGGCTTAACGCTCTGAGCCATCCAGGCACCCCCTACTTTTTTAAGATTTTATTTATTTATTTAGGAGAGAGAGAGAGAGCACAAGCGGGGGTCGGAACAGACAGAGAGGGAGAAGCAGGCTTCCTGCTGAGCAGGGAGCCCGATGGGGGCTTGATCTCAGGACCCTGGGATTAAGACCTGAGCCGAAGGCAGATGTTCAACTGACTGAGCCACCCAGGCGCCCCCCCATATATTTTTTTGACAGCTTTATTGAGATATTATTGCCACTCACCCACTGAAAGTGTCCAATTCAATGAGTTTTTGCATATTCACAAGAGTCGTTGCATATAGCGTCTGTTTGCTATAATCGATTTTAGGGCACGATTATACTTCCCCAAAGCAACCCCGTACCCATTATCAGTACTGATACCAGTGCTTTGTTCTCTTTTTACAGCTGAATAATATTCCATTGTTTGGAGGCACCGTGTTCCTTTACCTGCTCATCAGGGGACAGACACTGGGGCTGTTCCCACTTTTTCTTGATTATGAATAACAAAGCTATTATGAAAACATGTGTACATGGTTTTGTGTGAACGTATGTTTTCTTTTCTTACTTATCTTTTGTTCTCTCATTTATTTTTTAAGGTTTTGTTTATTGGGACGTCTGGGGGGCTCAGTTGTTGGGTGTCTGCCTTCAGCTCGGGTCATGATCCCGAAGTCCTGGGATCAAGCCCCTCATCAGGCTCCCTGCTCAGTGGGAAACCTGCTTCTCCCTCTCTCACTCCCCCTGCTTGTGTTCCCTCTCTGGCTGTGTTTCTCTCTGTCAAATAAACAAATAAATAATCTTTTTAAAAAAAGATTTTGTTTATTTGTTAGAGAAAGAGAGAGAGAGAGAGCATGCGAGAGCAGGGGAAGGGGCAGAAGGAGAGAGAGAGGAGAGAGAATCTCAAGCAGACGCCCCACTGAGCACAGAGCCCGATGGGGGGCCTGATCCCAGGACCCTGAGATCACAACCTGAGCTGAAACTAGGAGTACCCTGAGATCACAACCTGAGCTGAAACTAGGAGTTGGATGCTTCACTGAGTGAGCTGCCCAGGCGCCCCCTGTTTTCTCACTTTGAATAGAAACCAGGATGAAGAGGAATGTCCTCTGTTATGCAAGGCGGGAAGGCATGGGGACCGAGGGCAGACTGCCTGAGTTCGAATCCTGCCTCTGCCAAGCGCTGCCTATGTGACTTTGGGCAAGTCATTTGACCTCTCTGTGCCTTGGTTTCCTCAGCTGTAAAATGAGGATAATCATAGAGCCCACTTCCTAGGGGTTGTTACAAAGATTAAAGAATATTTGTGGAGCACTTAGCACGGGAGCCACAGGAAACAGGAGATCCGTGTTTGTTAAAGGCTGGCCGAGTAAGTATAATTACAAGTGGCTGTTGACATTCAGTCTCGAGGCAGGTCAAGGGCACATGCCCTATCACAAGGGGCACAACAGCTACCCGGCCCTCTCTGACCGAGGTGGGGGGTGAGGAGTGTGTGTGGCAGCCGGCCCCATACGGTACCCAGGGAACATTAACAGGAGACCCTAATGAGAGGGTCCCCGGCAGAAGGCAGTTCTGCCAGTGGGGCCAGTCCCAGAAACTTCTGGAAAGAAGCCATCGGTCAAGACCATTGTGTAACGGATACACCGTCTCATGGAATCCCCATGCATGTCTCCAAACAGCCCAAGACTTAACATTTTGGGAAAGGGGCTTTCTCCCCTCTGGATGGGCCATGCTACAGGTTGCCATGGGCTTCCTGCTGGCTCAGTTCCCTTTCCAGGTGGGTGACCCTATTTCTTTTTTTTCCTTTCTTTTCTTTTCTTTTCTTTTTTTTTTTTTTAAAGATTTTATTCATTTATTTGACGGAGAGAAAGATCATAAGTAGGCAGAGAGGCAGGCAGAGAGAAAGGAGGAAGCAGGCTCCCCACCGAGCAGACAGCCAGATCCCAGGACTCAGAGATCATGACCTGAGCTGAAGGCAGAGGCTTAACCCTTTGAGCCACCCAGGTGCCCCTCTTTTTTTTATTTTTTAAATATTTTATTTATTTACTTGACAGAAAGAGATCACAAGTAAGCAAAGAGGTAGGCAAAGGGAGAGAGGAGGAAGCAGCCTCCCCGCTGAGCCGAGAGCCCGCTGCGAGCCTCGATCCCAGGACCCCGAGATCATGACCTGAGCTGAAGGCAGAGGCTTTAACCCACTGAGCCACCCAGGTGCCCAGTGACCTTATTTCTGAGCCTAAATTCCTTCACCTGTAAAATGGTACCCTCCAGGGTCCCCTGTGAGAGTTCCATGGAATGATTTGCTCCCATCAGTGTTTTGCAGGGCCCGGTGTGGGTAAGTCAGGCCATTAGCCACCCGCCGCAGCCCAAATCCAGGGTCGCTTGTATTTACTTTTGGCCCACATGGCGTTATTTCACCCGTGAACTTGCATTCAATAATCTACTAACCCACTGAAGGATCTGGCTATTAACGGTCAGACAAAAATCAGGATGTAGGGCTCCTGCACTTCCCCAGTTGGGCGGAGTGGAGAAAAGCCTGCCTCTTCCTTCAGGGGCCAGCACCCTTCACCCACCTGGCCTCCAAAGGCACTGAGTGTGGGACAAGGGTGCTCAAAGGCTCTGCCCCTTTCTGGCTGGGTGAGGAGGGACGGACACTCTGTCAGGAGGAACCATCCGGCCTGGTGAGCTCTGGAGGGAGCCAAGTACGATGGGGCCAAGGAGTTAGGTTCTTTCCTTTGAGGTAAGTGGGAGCCATGGAAGGTTCCTCAGCTGGAGGATGACTAGGCTTAAACCAAGGGAACCTGACGGGCAGGTGGAGCTGGATGGAAACCTGGCTAGCCAGCAGAAAGTTCTGACAAGGGCTCAAGAGAAGCCCTAGAGGTGAAGATGGAGACCGGGGGCAGGGCAGGAGGCTGATTCCTTGAAGGGGACTTAGAACTCAAAGGGACTTAGTGGTCGGGGGCAGGGAGGAAACTGGAATCTGCTCCCATCCCATGCGAGTCCATGCAACAAACAGCAACTTGACAAAGAGGTCCCGGGTGTTAGAGGGTTGGCCCCGAGGAGGCCTGTCTTGTTCCCTGCTATAGCCCAGAGCCTACACCAGGGTCTCACATGTAGGTGCTCAATAAACACCACTGACCGGGAGTGCCTGGGGGGCTCAGTCAGTGAAGCATCCAATTCTTGATTTGGGCTCAGCAAGGAGTCAGCTTGAGATTCTTTCCCTCTGCCCCCTCCCCTGTGCATGCACGAGCATGCATGCTCTCTCTCTCTCTCAAATAAATAAATAAATAGATCTTTAAAAATATATATAATACCACCAAATTAATATCTGGCTCTGTGCTGGGCATGGATGCTGCAGAAGTGACAGGACAAGTCAGGTGCTTGTTCTCCAAAAGCTGACATTGTGAGGGGGAGACAAATGTCACACCAATGGGTACATCATCAAGGATGGACTGAAGGGGCGCGGGGAACGGGGGTAAGAACCTAGAGCTAAGGCCTGACCCATCCAAGGCAGGCTGGGAGGGCTTCCTGAAGGAGACTCGATTCCTTTTCCAGGGAACCTGAGCTTGGGCCCACGGAGCCCCACCCCCCACATTTGGGCCCCTGGGTCCCTTCAGGGACTCAGATTTCCCAGTCTAAAGAAGGCTTCGTGATTGCAGGATGCCTGTATCTTCTTTTTTTTTTCTAAGATTTTTAAAAATTTATTTGACAGAGAGAAACACAGCCAGAGAGGGAACAGGAGCAGGGGGAGTGAGAGAGGGAGAAGCAGGTTTCCCGCTGAGCAGGGAGCCCGATGTGGGACTGGATCCCCGGGCCTCCGGGATCATGACCTGAGCTGAAGGCAGTCGCTTAACCAACTGAGCCACCCAGGCGCCCCAGGATGCCTGTATCTTCTGAGGGACGTGGCCCTCCTGGATCTAGGGTCTGTCTCAGCACTGCCCGCTTCAGAGTATTAAAAAACTCCCACTCTTAGGGGCACCTGAGTGGCTCAGTGGGTTAAGCATCTGCCCTGGGCTCAGGTCATGATCTCAGGTTCCTAGAATCGAGGCCTGCCTTGGGCTCCCCGCTCAGCGGAGAGCCTGTTTCTCCCTCTGCTTGTGTTCTCTCTCTTTCTCAAATAAATAAAGAAGATCTTAAAAACAAAACAAAAACAAAAACAAAAAAACCATCCCTTAGCTCCTTGTGGGGCAGGTTCTTGAGGCAGGTCTTTTGCCCCCAACCTTCCGCCCCAGAGGCTCTGCACCCCTCCCCCTGCATCCCATTTCCTCTGCAGAGTCCTCTGTCCCTGTCTTCCAGCCTGGACTTTTGTTACTCCAGAGAGTCACCAGGACAGGGATTCTTTGCCCCGTTAGGCTCATAAGCTAAGCCCTCAGTGTTCACACTGGGGCCTGGCTCCGAGGGGATGGTCCCTATTTGCTAAATGAATGAGGTTCTAAAACCCTCTGGCTTGAAGAGCTGTAGCACTGGGGCTCCCTTCACTCAGGAAAAAAACTCAAGCCTTTAGAGCAGTCCATGAGGCCCTGTGTGATCTCCATGCACCCTCCTTCTGGCCTCATCTCCCCCCCACCGGCCCCCACACTGCTCCTCAGACATGCCAGGCAAGCCCCATCTCAGGGCCCTGGCACTTGTGCCCTCCTGCTGACAGGCTTTTACCCCCACCTGTCTTCACAGCTCCCTCCCTCCCTCCCTTCCTTCAGGTCTTCCCCCCAATCACCCTAATGATAATAACAAACCCTACCCCCCCCCCCACCCTGCTTCCTTTTCCTCAAGGCATTGGATGTGTCTTTGCCAGGAGAACATCAGGGCCTGGGGGCAGGGATCTTTGTCTTTGTTCACTGGTGTGGCTCTGGAGCCTAGAATGGCACTTGGCACACTGCAGGAGCTCCATAAATATGATGAATGAATGAATGAATGAATGCATGCATGCATGAATGAACGAATGAGATGAAGGTGGAGAAACAGCAGTGCACCTGATCACACAGGCTGAGGCTGAATTAGGGCTTTGGGCACCCAGGGGAGTTACACCTGGGGGGGGCAGGGTTAGGTGTGTGCCTGTGAAAAAGCCCTCAGAATGGGACGTGGCAGAGATGGGGGGTGGGGTTGGGACCGTGAGGAAGAAGGCTGAGCCAGATCAGAGGCAGGTTCAGATGGTCAAAGGGCCGGGACAGGCTGCAGGACTTAGGGGCACAGGGTGGGGGGCGATGCCCAGATGTTTTTTGCGTGTCAGGTGGAGGCACAGGAATTGAAGCCGGGTGTGGGGGGGTGGCTGGCCTGGAGTTAAGAGTCCCGGTGTCCAGTGTGCTGCTGGGCGGGCGGCGGCAGCGCCCTGACCTTGGCTAGGATGTGGCCTGCGCCAGAGAAGGGGAGAGGATGGTCCTGGGAACACAGCCTCACTCAGCCTCCCTCATCACCAGGCTAGTGACAGCTTCAACGCGTAGTCAGTGGGGTCCCTGGACGCTCTTCCTCTCCCTATGGCCCGGGCCTGCAGGTTTTTTGCTGGCAGAGCAGGGGTCAGCCCAGGACATTGTATGAGCCCAGGAGGAATCTGTGATAGGCAGAGACACAGAGTCTGAGACCCTGAGATCTGGAGAAGATCAAGGCAGAGAGGCGCGTGCATAGGGACTTAGAGCACTCCAGAGGAGTAGGGGGCTGAGGACCTGGATCCTGGGCTCCTGCCTGGCTGGCTCCCCAGGGCTTGGCTCACCCCCTCCTGCCCCATAAACACTGTGACCTGCCCTGCAGGGCGCGGCAGGACTCCAGCAGGCCCTTGAAGGCCAGCGTGCTTTGAGCACTGGCCTCAGCTGCTGCCTCAGCCACCTTGCTAATTAATTAATTGCATTAATCACAGTGCCCACCCCCACAGCGGACATCCGGGAGCCAGTTTGGGTGTGTGGAGGGGGACGGTGAGCAGCAGCTGCTGCCAGGATATGGGACTCTCTGGCTGTCCCCAGGATTTCTGCACCTGCCTCCCTGTCTTCTCCAGTCGTCTCTCGGATGGCGGTTATCACTCCCTTCCCCAGGCTGAGATTTCTCTGCCTTTCTGCAGGGTCTTGACCACCTTGAAGGCCTGGCCTAAGGGGTCTGGTATTTGTGGAGGTGCGTCTTTAGGACTGTTCTTCCTGGCTGAGCCCCTTGGACAGAAAGAAGCGCTCACATACCCAGTCTACACATGCCCCAAATATGTTTCCGGCCACAAGACTCTGGCCTCCTTCTTGCAGGTCCCGTCACTTTGATCTCCCAGTGTCTCTCTCTGCATCTGGTTCCCGAGTCCTGAGTCGGTCCCTATGTGCCTTCAACTCCTAGGCTCTCTGGCCTCTGCCTCTGTCTCAGAGTCTCCGTTTTCCATGTCTCTCACATTCCCTCTAACAGCTTTACTGAGCCATAATCCCATACCATTCAAACTGCCCATTCGAAGCACACGGTTCTGTGGTGTGAGTATATTCAGACACTAGATTCATACGGATTCAGTGGCACATATATTTACAGATTTGGGACTCCATCACACTGCAGCCATCTCAGAACATTTTCACTAGCCCAAGAAGATTGCCCACATCCTTAGCTGTTCTCATATTCTCTTTCCTCTTTGTCTGACATCTGAGAGCCCAGTCTCCCTGGGTCTGGGTCTCCTCGTCTCTGGAATCTTGCTCCCTGCATTGAATCCTGGGGTCTCTAATCTCTCAGGGTTTCTGGGGCACATTTCTCAGGTCTCTGGCCCTGGGACCTCCCTGCCTCCTAGGTCTCCCCATCTCTGCCCCTCTACACATCTCTGACATACTCTTCCCAGGCCTGGGCCGTCTAGTTGGGTCTCTCTTCTCCTCCCCCTCCTGCTCCATTTCTCAGCCTCGCTGGGACATTAAAAATGTAACAGCGTCCCTTGCGGGGCGGAGGAGCTGGCCAGCCGTGCCTAACTCCCTGTTCCTCCTAAGTCCACCACTCCCTGTGCCCCTCCCCATTGCTGGCCTTGAGGCTCGCCTGTGCCCTGACCTCCTTGGGTCATGACATCTCCATCACTGATGGCTAGGGGCTTTTGGGCTCCCAGCCTGTCACCAAACCTCTATGTCTCTCTCCTTAAGCAGTTTTGCCTTTATTCGGCTATCTCTGTTCAGCTCTCTCCCCCTACACTGCCTTTCTCTGTCCCTTCTCAGTAGCTTTCTGTCCCACCCCTGTGGGCTGTAATTCATTCTCCCCATCTCTCAGTTCCATTCTAGTGTTTGTCTCTAACCCCATCCCTAAATTTGGTTCAGATGCACTCTCCATGGGCTTCTGTCTCCATCCCTGTGTTTCTACCCTCTCCCTGTATCCTTCCCTCCTTCCCCTCCCCGCTCCTGGCTTCCGCCTGTGAGCAGACTCACCCCCACTTCGCTGCCCAGTCCCCCTTTCCTAAGGAGAAGAGACAGGAAGAGACAGCAGGCCGCCATCCCCTCTCCTCCCATCCCCCTCCACCACCGTGGGGCTGCCTGGCTGACAAGGATAAGCAGTGAAAGCTGGGGAGGATCAGCTGGAGGCCCAGGAGGTGCACCCTCAGTCTGTGGAGGCCAAGGAGGGGGAAGGCTAAGGGGTTAGAGACAGGTGAAAAGAGACGGATGGAAAGGAAAGGGAGAAACAGCTCTGTGAGAGAGGAGGGAGCCAGAGGACCAGAGAGAGGTGAGAAATTAAGGGGGGGGGGCAGGGAGAGAGGGCGGGAGGCAGAGAGAAAAGCAGGATGTGTAGGCACGTGGATGAGGGGTCAGGAAAGGGGACGGCCCTCCTCCCCAGGTGCTAAGAGCTTTCACACGGGATCAGTGGGAGCTCTGAATTCTCCCAATGGCTCTGCAGGGAAGGGGTTAGGATCTCAGTTTTACAAAGGAGGAAATGGAGGCTCAGAGGCACCCAGTGGAGCAGAGCCAAGAGAGGCTCAAGTCTGCAGTCCGGCTTGCTGGGGACTGGCTGTGGACCCTGGGAAAGAGCCTGGCCCTTTTGAAACCTCTGTGTCCCCATCTGCAAAATGGGAACAGGAATAGGATGGGTCTCCCAGGGAGATCTAGAATCCTCCACAAGATCATGCATCACGTCAAAGTCTGGTTCAAGGTCAGGTGGGTTTCTGACCTCATCTCCCTATCTCTGACACCAAGGGAGAGGCAGCACCCAACTCTGAGAAAGGCTGGGATACAACTCAGAGACATGCTGGGGAAAAATAAGGTCAGAGGGTAACCAACGGCTCCACCAAGACACCCTTCGCCACCCTCCCCAGCCCCTGCCTACACTTTCTGGGCAAACCCTTGGGAAACTCCAATATCCAGAGTTTCTAGCTGGGAATAAACAGTCCGGCCACCTGCAAGGGGCGGGGCCAGAACCTCCTTCACTTGCTTCCTCCCAGCCCC
Source organism: Spilogale gracilis (assembly GCA_004023965.1). NCBI lineage: Eukaryota > Metazoa > Chordata > Mammalia > Carnivora > Mephitidae > Spilogale > Spilogale gracilis. The sequence goes on along the minus strand of PITA01018123.1, from coordinate 27,000 downwards.
TCCCTCCTCTGAGAGTTGCGCCCTCCCTCAAGGGGGTTGAGGGGAATAGTAGGGGGCGGGTGGGCAGAGCCCAGGGAAAGGCAGTGGATTAGGGCGGCGACTCCGCACGTCCCCCTCCCACCTCCCCCGCCCCTCGCGGCGGCTCCGAGGACCAGGGCGCGACCGGGGGAAAGATAAGGTCCCGAAACCAGGGAGTCCGGAACCGGGAGCCGGGAGAGCGCCCGCCCCTCCCAACCGGGTTCAGCTAAAGTGAAACCGGCAAAACTTCCCCCAGGGACGTCCCAGCCGACCGCTCACAATGCGAGGGAAGGGTCCCAGGCTGCGGGACTTAGCCTCTCTTTCGGCCTGGGACTCCACTGACCGAGCTCCAGCTTTCCAGATAGAGCCTCTGGCCCTTGATTACATCTTAGAAGTCAAGAGCAGGGTCCCCCGCCCACATTTTATATCTGGATTTCAGAAGACATTCCAATGTTCACAATTAAATCTGGGCCCACGGGATAGAACCTCTTCCACTCCCCACCCCTCATTTTACCCGGGACCCAGAAGGCAGAGCCCCCCCGCTCACAATCCGAAACCAAGTTTGTGCCCTGTCTGCCCCCAATTTGACTAGCACCCAGTACCCCTAGCCCCTAGCCTTCATTCTGCCTGGGACTCAGGAGACAGAGCCCCCAGTCCCTGATTTTTCTAGGGCCCAGGAGCCGGGCCCCAGCCCCTTGTTTTCTGGGTCTCAACAGTCAGAGCCTTCATCTCCCTGAGGCCCAGGGTTGGAGTCGTCAAGCCCTTCCCCAGGTTGCCTGAACTCATCCTTGGCCCTCCAAGGGACCCAAAGTCCGAGCTCTCGGCCCCTCTGGAGGACCTGGACATCTGGCCCCCTGCCCTCAATTCTCCCAAGCCCTCAGACGCCCAGCCCTGGGAGAAGGAAAATGGGGATGGTTTTGGTTCCTCGTCGCGACCCTCCCACTGGGGGAGGGGGGAGAAATTCTCCACATGCTTGAGGGGGGTAAGAGTAGAGGGAACCTCAGATCCGGTTGACAGTTCGGTGCGAGGTGGGGAGGGGGTCTCGAAGACTCGGATTTAACCCTTTTGGCGTTAGAATCTGAGGAAGGGGGAGGGGTCAACCGAGAAGTCCGGTGTAGGCTGGGAGTTGGGATAAAGACGGGCGATGGGGGAGAGGGCTGCAGAGAGGAAAGGGTCGGAGTTGGTAGGGGCCAGCCGGGAAGAGGGCTCGAGAGAGGGTGCTCGGTGAACTAGGGGTGGAACGGGAAGGTACTCAGGCTCCCCCCACTCGGAAGGTGGGGAAGGGACTGGGTCCGCGCGGGGGGTGGGCGTCTGCGGTTTCTCACCGGTTTCCCGGAGCAGAAACAGCAGCAGCAGAAGCGGCAAAAGCAGCAGCGTCGGCGACGATCTAGACGGCGGGAGGGCTGCGGCCCAGGCCATGGGGGGGCCCGGGGAGGGACTGGGCCCTGACGGGGGCCTGTGGGCCACTCCGTGAGCGCCGATCCGCTGGGCGGTCGAGCAGGTGACTGAGGGGCTCCGGCTCCCGGCCGGTTCCCGCCCGCTCTACTCTCGCAGCTCTGCTCTCGGGGCCGGGCTCTCCCCGCTCGGTGCCCCCGGCCCCAGGCTTCTCTCCCGCAGCTCGGACTCGCTGACGTCACAGGACCCACCCCTTCCCTCCCCCCAGCTCCGCGGAGCCGACCTTGGGCTCCGGCCCCACGGGCTCAAGCTGTCCCGCCCTCTCTGAGATTCCACGCGGGTCCTCCCCAGGATTCTGCTCCGGCCCCGCCCAGCGCTCTGCACCGCCCCCTCCCAGGATTCTACACCTGCCGCTCCCTCCCTGGGATTCGATCTCGCCCCTCCCCTAGAATTCTATCTCCGCCTCTCCTGGCGTTCAAACCCCGCCCCCTTGCCCTCTAGGAGGCCTCCGCGCCCCGCCTCCCCCGATCTCCGAGTAGCTCCTTTAAGATTCTGCCACGCCCCCTCCGGGGCTCACGGCGGTCTCCGCCCCCTGAAGCCACGCCCTCGACACGGCCCCGCCCACCCACTCTCCGTGCCGCGGGTCCAGCCTCTTCTCAGGATCTCTCAGTCCCGCCTGGACTCAGCTTCGCGCGGAGTTCTAGACCCGCCCCGTTCGGCGTTAACTGAGGCCTCGTCGTCACACCTGCGTGAGGCACGTGGGTTCTCCTAGGCCCGCCCCTCCTGGAGGCCCGCCCCCAGGCTGAGACCACCACCCCTTTCCCCGCCACCAGGCTCTCCTAGTTCTTGTCTCCCTTGTCCAGTATCTGTCTCCATCTGGGTGCGTCTCGGTTTATCCTGTCTCTTCCTAATCTCTGCCTCGGACTCTGGGCGTCGCTGCACCATTCCTGTCCAGATTTCTCTGTTCCTCTCAGTGTCTGGCTCTATGTCTTTTTCACCGTCTTTGATCACCTTCGTCCCTTTATTTCTCTAGCTCTGGGTCTTTCAGGCCTCACGTCTCGGTGTCGCTTTGTGTTTCTGCTGCCTTTGTCCTTCTCTTATCGTTCCTATGTCACTTGGTCCCCATGTCTCTTCCCATCCCTTTGACTCTGTATCTGTCTCTATGTGTGCCCCTCGGTGTCGGTCGTTTCTCTCTGTGTCTCTCGATGTCTCTGTTTCTGCCTCTCTTCTCTGGGGCTCTCGCTGCCTGCATCCCCCCCATCCTCTCCTGCATCTGGCCCTCACCTCCTTGTTACCGCGGCCTTCCGCCAGGGGGCGGCACAGACCGGCCCCCGCTCTCCGCTGGCCCTGCGGGGTTGGGCTAGGGTCCGGCCTCCAGGCTCTGTCGGTCCCTCCCCTCGTCCTTGTCCCACTTCTCCGATCTTCCCAGCCTCCTCGCGTCTTTGTGTTTCTAGTTTTGAGTCGGCCCCTTTGTCTCTCCCCGGCGGCGCCCGCTCCTCCCCACCCCCACGTACCTCTTCACATTCCTAGGGCGGAGGAGGGAGCTAGTGAGGCCGCCCAGTGTGTTGGGGTGAGGGCGGGAAGCAGGAGGCTGAGGGGGGTAGGGAGTGAGGGGAGATGACACTGAGTGCCCGAAATCCCTCCGTTCCAGTTCCTCTAGGGCGAGGGTGCCGATCAATTGGGGGCAGATGCTTGAGAGCTTCTTGCCCCAGCAAGAGGACCCTCCAGACTTGCCCTCCCCTCCCTCTCACCACACACCTGAGCTTTCCTCCCCAAAGGGCAAGGTCTCAAATGGTAGGGATTCTTACTGGCCTGCCTTCAAGTCTTGGTAATGATACTATTCATAAGTGTATTTACAGTGTGCTGGGTACACATTTAGGTGCACTGTATTATCTCAAATAACCCACACAGGATCCTATGTGATAAGAGAACTGAGGCACAGAGCAATGAAATGACATGGCCCAACAGAGTTACAAAATGGCAAACCCAGGACTGATGGATCTTAGTTAATTCCTCACAAGAACCTGCTGGGGGAGACGTTATCATGATCCCCCATTTCACTGAAAAGTACACTGAGGATCATTTGCTCCAAGCCACCCAGCAAGAAAGTAGCAAGTAGGCATTTGAACCCAGGCAGTCTGCACTCTTGGCCTTTCTACCCTTCGTGTCCCCCAGATAATGTATATCTCGGGCTTGGCATGAGCCTGGTATTAGCCTAGTTGGTCAAATAGGTTCATAACAGATGTGATCTCTTTGTCCTTTTCTCTGTCTGGGGTCAGACTAGATGGCCAGGATCTCTGGGTTTTATGTCGCTTTGCTACTAATTTGCTTTGCAAAATCATTGCCTCCTCTCCCCCACCCCCTACATCCCTTTCTCCCTTGAACAAGATGTCCAGTCCCCAGGGAGATTTCTTCTAGGAAGGCCCCCCAGCACATGCTCTTTTCTGGACCTGTCAAGGGAGTGAGCTCAGCCTTCCTGCCTGTTCTTTGTGGAGTCCACAAGGGAAGCCCTGGGAGGATAAGCTGGAGTTTAACGCCTTCTTCACATGAAGAAGGGGACATGCATTAGGCTGAGCATTGCCATGTTTGTTGACAAATGCCTGGGTGGGTCTCATGCCTGAGGAGTCAGTCTTCAGTGTTGAGAGGTCCCACGGCCCTTCACTGAAGAGCTGTAACCACCCCGAGGTACAGGCACAAAGCCAAAGTCTTCCCGCTGAAACTTTGGAGTTGGTGCCAAGTATTTACCTGCCTGGCAACCTGTAACCTCTTTTCTTCCAGTAGTCCCCCCACCCCACCCCACCCCACCACCAAGTTTTGCTATAAGGAATCCCCTATATTCAGTCTTATGGTCCACAGTGAGCCAGACCTGGACCCGACCTGGCCAATCAGACAGAGCATTTGATCCATCTCCTGGCCACAGGGATTGGTTCAGGGATCAGGGTGGGACACATTCCTGTCCATTGGTAATTAGCCCTGAGACTTCAGCCTTCTTCCTTTTTTTTTTTTTTTTTTTTTTTTTT
>PITA01018123.1:0-22467 GCA_004023965.1 Spilogale gracilis | reverse complement strand
GAATGAATAGGAAAGGGACACACTCTTTTTTTTTTTTTTAAGATTTTATTTTTGGGAGCGCCTGGGTGGCTCAGTTGGTTGAGCGACTGCCTTCAGCTCGGGTCATGATCCTACATCGGGCTCCCTGCTCGGCGGGATGCCTGCTTCTCCCTCTCTCACTCCCCCTGCTTGTGTTCCCCCTCTGGCTGTGTTTCTCTCTGTCAAATAAATAAAATATTAAAAAAAAAAGATTTTATTTTTTAAGTAAACTCTATACCCGACATGGGGTTCAAACCTATAACCCTGAGATCAAGAGTCATATGCTGTACCAACCGAGCCAGTCAGGTGCCCCAGGACACCCTTTTCTGTTGGGGGTTGGTAAACTGGTAAGGTAGAAAGCTGGTGCTAGGGTGACTCTTGAGAGAGAAGAAAAGCAAACAAACCCTGCCTGTGGTTGGAGGACAGCAAAGTTATGAAATGGAAGAGGACAAACTTCTGTTGAGACTATCTGAGCCCCTGGATCCAGCTATGCCTAAAAGGTAGTCTTTCTTTAATCATCCTGGTTGTATGAGTGAATAGTTTTCCTTTTCATTTACACAAATTTTTTACTTCTTTCTTTTTGGTCATTTGCCGCCAAACATATCCTTACTAATGGAATCTATAGGGGTCCATAAGAGGCACAGATTCCTATAAAGTTCCCAGGGCAGGGAAAGGCGAGTGAAAACTTCCTAGGATCCTTCAAGATACTCAGGCTTTGAAGGACAGGCAAGCTTTGTGACATTGGGGGGAAAAGGGGAGGGCATTCCAGGAATAGTATCATGAAGACACAAGGCGGGGAGGGACATTGTGTGACAGAGGGAGCAATGGGGTGTGAGTGAGGGGCAACATTTTTGGTCCTAAATGCAAGGTGAAGGGTGGCTGATGTTCTTGTGAGCAACAGGGAGCCTCAGAAGGTTGATAAACAATGGTAGCTTACTCCAAAATTGCTTTTACTTCTTGGAGTCCTAGGTCCTGCGGGTGGGCTCCCCCATTCCCACTCTCCTAGACCCTTGGCCAAGGTGGGAGGGATTGGACTGAGGGCACAGGCTGCCATCTGTATGCAAATTACCTGAGATGCCATGTAGATGAGGGCCCTTAAGCAAATGTATGCCCTCCTGGGAGGCAGGCCAGGACACTCCCCTCATTAACGCAGGGATCAGGTGCTGAGCATAGAGAGCCCCCTCCTCCCTGAGGTCCCCCTCTCCCCTCCCCCACCATCTGTTCACTCCCCCCGCAGCTCCCCAGATCCCCCCTCACCAATGTCTGTTCTTACAATGATATCTCTACCTGGTCCCTCCCCTGGACCAAGAGACCCTATTTTGCTCTTCTCTCTGACCCTCCATTTTCCTTGGATGGTCATACTACTAATAATAAACACTGAAAACATACTCCACGCCAGGCTTTGTATAAACACTTTCCATGGTTATCTTATCAAATTCTCTCAACGACTCTCTTGTGTCTGCTGTATTTTTAAAAAAAGGATAGTTACTTCTGCCATATAGGAAACAAGAAAGCCAAGTGAATCAGGAAGCAGAGATGAAACAAAGAATGATTTTTTTCAGAAACAAGTCATGGGGCCTGGTAGACACGTTAAGAATGATCTGGAAATAGATGGGAAGGATGGAAGGATCGCATAAGACCCAAGGGTCCATGTGTCGGTGAGGGGCTTCCTGCTGGTGACTTCAGCTCTGTTCCCTGAGTCCTGGACCCAGGCCATGCTCTTAAGAGCTGTGTACACTAAGCACATTTTCAGCCAGCTCCCGTCGCAGTCAGGAACATTTGCCCTCCCCAACCCCCACCTGTCGCCCTGGTGCCTTTGGGGTGCAGAACCCCCTTGTTCACCCTCCACTGTGGGCATCAGAACCACACCATGGTGAGACACAGATTTGGGAGCCATGTGTACCCCAGAACTCAGGCGGTGGGGACCTTGATCACTTGTGCTCTGATCTAAATGTGTTAACCCGCTCCCTCTCTTTTCTTCAGCTTCTCTGATTTGTTTTAAATGGATTCAAGGGAGTGCCTGGGGGATTCAGTCATTAAGCATCTGCCTTTGGCTCAGGGCATGATCCTTGAGTCCCAAACCCCGGGTATCGAGCCCCGCATGGGGCACCCTGCTCAGCAGGAAGCCTGCTTCTCCCTCTCTCACTTCCCTGCTTGTGTTCAGTCTCTCGCAGTGTTTCTGTCAAATAAATAAAATCTTGGGGCGCCTGGGTGGCTCAGTTGGTTAAGCGACTGCCTTCGGCTCAGGTCATGATCCCGGAGACCCGGGATCGAGCCCCACATCAGGCTCCCTGCTCGGCAGGAAGCCTGCTTCTCCCTCTCTCACTCCCCCTGCTTGTGTTCCCTCTCTAGCTGTGTTTCTCTGTCAAATAAATAAAATCTTAAACAAAACAAAAACAAACAAACAAACAATTAAATAAAATCTTTAAAAAGAAAAACGGATTCATTAAACAGTGGGGTTTGGGCATCTTCATCAGGCTATGAGCTCTTCGGCTCTGGTTCGGTCCCCTTCCAGGAGGCCCTCATAGCAGCTCGCCGCTTTCTCAGGGTGACAGATCCCACTTTGTCCATTTTGTGGATAAGCAAACCGAGGACAGAGAAGCCGATGTACTTGCTGGGGACCCGAGGCCTGAGAGCAGAGACCTCTGGGCACATGCTGCTGTTGCCTTACAGTAGCCTCTTCGCTGCGCAAGTGTGATCGCCTGAGGTCACACAGTTACCCGCCCCCGCCCCCCCCATTCTCCCCCTGCTTCTCAGCTAGTCCTTTCAACCTTCTTTCCCTTGCTGACTGTTATGATTTTTGAGTCCCAGTACTGCCCAAACCCCACGGTTTATTGAATCAGTTAAACACAAATGAGAGTCCCAGTTCCTTTCTTTGTCCCTATTTGTGTCTCTGCCTTTCTTTCCCCAAATCTGTCTGTCTGACTCTAGGGGTCTCATCTCTGGGCTTCTGCCATCCATCCCCCATCTCCCGTCTTTCCATTCCTCTTAAGTCGCTCTCTTCCTCGACCTTATTCTCTCTGGCTTCACTCTTTTCTGCCCCAGAAACCCTTTTGTGGGTTCCTCCAAGTCACCCCTCCGTCCCTAGGGAATCCTCAGTGGCAGACACTGTGCCTTTTTAAGAGGGGGTGGCTCTAGCCCTAATTCCATCCACTCCCACAGCTCAGAGAAAGCTTTTCCTCTGTTCTGCAGCTTCAATTCCCATTTGGGCTCTGCACGAGAGACTGAGGATTTACTTAAGGGAACAGCACCCCACCCTCTAAGCAGGCACTTAACACCCTCAGGACCCGTGGCACCTCTGCCTTCCACCCTCGGCCAGCAGAGTTTCTCTCAGCTCTCTTCTTCCTTTCTCCATGACATCAGATTTCTCCCAGGTCTTGCAAGGAAGGGAAGGGAGCATCACCTTTGCCCCCTTCTCCCGTCGTCCCCCAGAAGAGGCTCTGGCCACAGCATGGTGTGATGTGACAGAAAGCCTTTATTCCAGGCTCCAGTGCCCACAGATGGGGTAGGGGTGGAGGGGCAGGGGTAGGGATCCAGTGTCAGACTATGCAGTAGGACGTCAGGTTGGCGGGCGGCGGGACAGACGGACCAGCAATGCAGGCAGGAGGTAAAAATCGCCCTGGCCAGGCGACCCTCAGTCTTGGAGCCTCGTCTTGTCCCAGGCCAGGCCCTGGGCTTGGGTCCAGGAGCTATTCTGGGGCCTGGGAGAGTCACATTCCCTGGAGGAAGGTCCCCTCCTACCCACCCTCCCTCCCTCCCTGCAAGCAGTGGCTGCTGTAGGTCCCTACCCGGCCTGCAGAGGAAGGAAGGGAAGGGAGGGCCAGCCAGGGCCAGCCGGAGGGGGAAGAGGGAAGGTGGGGGCAGGCGGAGGCGTGCGCAAGACTGGTTATCTGATGCTGACTCTGATGTCAGGTCCAGTAGAGTCTCTGGGAGGGGGGCCTCAGGGCTCAGCACTGGGAGGAGAGGGAGAGGTCAGCCTGGGCCTGGACCCACCGCACCCCTCCGTGGCTCCCCCCACCCTCCAGGTGCCTGGGCCCCCACCCACCTCATCTCCGAAGCCCCCACTGCCGTGCCTGGCTCCCCCAGAGGTGCCTCCCATGAGAAGGCCCGTCTGCTCAGGCCTCTCTGACCCTGAGTGACTCAGCTGTGGGTCCCCAGGTGGCCTGGAGAGAGGAGGAGGCAGCATGTTGGTGGTGGTCATGCCTGGGGAAGGGCCTGAGGAGGGGGTTGTTTGGGATGAGTATGGACTTGGGGGACAGGAGGGGCAGTGGGACAGGGACGGGGTCAGAGTGGTAATGGCATCGGGGTTAGGGATGGGCGGGCAGGATGCTTTTGGAGTTGGAGATGGGGACTCGGTTGGGGCTCAGCTCCAGGGATGGGTTTGGGGATGGCTGCAGCTTGGAGCAGAGGGTGGTCATGTGTTCGGGCCGCAGCGGACAGATGGAGATAGAACTGGAGCAAGGAATGGTAACAAGCTGGGGATGGAAGGGCCCTAGGGATGGGGAGGCGGCTGCGGGAGACCCCGGGGTTCAGGGTGAGCTTAGATGTATGCTGGGGATTGGGCATGAGGCGGAGATATGGTCAGGGATGGAGAGGTTAGAGGCGGAAAGATTTGGGGATAAACCTATAAACCAGGTTTGGGGATGAGGCTGAGGTTGCAAAGGAGACAAAGGCTTCAGATGGGCTGTGGTAGGGCTTAGGGGTGGATGTGAGGATGGTTCTGGGTTGAGTGTTGCTATGGATTAGGTCTGAGGTAGGAGTTGGGATGGGATGGCATTTCACTTGGCGATGGAGCCAGGGCTGGGATGTATTTGGGTCTGGGGTTGAGGACGGGATGTGGTTGGGGTGGTCAGGGGCTGGGTTTGGGCTAGAAGTGGGAGGTGATGTCAAGGTGGGTGGAGGGATGGGGTGGGGTTACAGAGGTCAATTCCAAGGTTGCAAGCCACTCACGGAGTCCCCTTCTCCTCCTGCCGGCAGCAGCCGGGGCGACCCTTGCGTCTCATACAATAGAAGGCAGCCACGACGAGGAGCAGGAGGCTCACGCTGACGGCCACAGCCATGACCGCCACACCAGCCTGGGCAGTCTGGGGGGCCACTGAAGGGACCAGATGGAGGAGAAGGAAGGGTCAGCTGGCAGGGCTCTGTTGGCCCCAGGGACAACCTCCTCCCACCCCTTCATCTCCTCACCAGAGCCAAAGTGGAAGACGTGCTGCTTCTTCCCGTGGGTGTTGGAGGCCTCGCAGGAGACACCTTCTGTGCTCAGGGCACTGGTCACCTTTAGGGTCAGGGAGCTGCTCACCCAGCCCTGCCCTCTGAGGGCCGGTTCTGCTGGCTGTGGAGGCTGGAGTTAGCCCTGGCCCCCAGGATCAAGGGCTGGGGCAGGGCAGAGGGGAAGATGGCCAGTCCCCCAAGGAGTGGAGGGGCACAATGCTCCCATTGGTGAGGGGGGACAGGGTCCCCTGCGGGGCTTGGGGAGGGGGCCTGGGTCCCGTAGGGCTCAGGGTGGAGAGCATGGTTCCTTACGCTGCCGCCCAGTTGGCTCCAGCTGAGTTTGGGCTCTGGGTAACCGCGGGCAGAACACACCAGCCTGACTTCATCTCCTTCCCTCCAGCCGCCCTCTGTCTGGGGATGAGTCTCTTCGGGGCTTAACTGAGGTGGCCCTGGAGGTGGAGAGGGGAGGGAGGGAAGAGCAGGAGGTCCATCTCGGAGAAGGGGAAGGAGGGGGAGAGAAAGAGGGGAGAGGACTAGTAGACAGAGGGCCCAGTCATTGGTCCTTGTGCCCCCACCCCTACGGTCCCCACCTAGACCTGTCCCAGCCCAAACCTTGGACCAGCAGCTTGAAGCTCTGGGTGCGGCTGAGGAGGGGGACCATGGGCATGGAGGCCTCACAGACATAGGTGCCCGCCGAATCAAAGGTGATGGAGCTCAGCGAGAGGGTGGGGCCGTTCCCCAGGGGGACGAAGTCCTGGTCGGGAGAGAACCAGGAGGCCAGGTGGGTGTGAGGGCGGGGTGGAGGGAAGGGAGAGGGTGTGGGCCCTGGGTTCCAGGGCTGGGGCTCCTTTCCCCTCTCACCTTGGTCCAGCGTAGGACAGGGGTGGGCAGACCTCGCACAGAGCAGTTCACAGTTGTGCTGTTGCCCAAGTGTAAGGAGAGCTCTTCCCCGGTACTGAGCTCGAGGGGGTCCAGGTCTGGAGTGGGGGTGGGAGGACAGATTGTCACCTTCCCGGACCCTCTGCCACACGGTTAGGGGCTCTTCAGGGCTGTTGTGGGTGCAGACATGAGTGCATGACCCTAAGAAGAGCCTGTCAGTGTTCCTCTTCATTCTCCCTACCTCCACGGGCTTGCCACGCTTCCGTCCAAGGCCGTCTTGAGCCCCAATCTAACTCCAAAACCCTTGGCCAACTCAACCACCTTCCTCAGAGCAGACTGGGGAGGAGGTGTGAGGTGTTCCCTCTCTGACTTACCACCCAAACCCCAACACCCATCTTTTCATCGGGTTTTGTTTGCTCTGCCTCCAAAACGCACCCTCCCACTTCTCTTAAACTCTGACCTCCAGGACCAATGGCCCTGACCACTGTAGCTACCTCCTTACTGGTCTCCTTGCTGGCCAGGGTCCTCAGCCCCTCCAGTCTATCACCCCCGAGCTGCCAGATTGATCTTTTCAAAACATACACTGCTCAGCCCTGCCCTCTGTATAAAATCTTGCTGGGGTTCCCCAGTGCCCTTGGCATAGAGGCCAAATTCCTTGATAAAGCCTCCAGGAGCCTGCCTGGTCTGACCTCTGCCTACCTCCTCAGCCTTGCTTCTAATCCCCCCACCTTTGTCCCGAGCTCCAGCTACCCTACTCTCTTGCTGTTTTTCTCCAGTATGGCATGGTTGGGTCCTGCCTCAGGGCCTTTGCACTTGCCAATCCCTCTGCTGGAAGCTCCTCTTTGGGCTCTTCGTATTTCTGATTCCAACTTTGGTTTCCTACTCAGCTGAGAGGCCCCCTGACCCCACTGTGGATGCTCAGCTTTCCCCTCCAGCACTGAAGGATTTATTCCTCCAGCTGTTGAGGATGTCAGCTGCCAGCCCTCAGCTGTCGATTCTCTCTGGGAACTGCCTCAGCTGCACGGAGCCCCTTGCTCAAGGTCATGCCCCCTTCCTCGGGCAGCCCACGTGCAATGGATGGCTGACATGGGGGGAGAAAAGGCCCAGCCCCCTTACCCCACCTAGGTTCAATTATGAAGGCCAGCTTTCCAGTGCCCTGCAGGGTCGATGAGACTTCTGCAACCCACCTTCTGCCTCTGCCCAGTCCTGCTTCTTTCCCTGCCTCAGCCTCCATAGAGGTGGATCTCAGGCTACTTCCCATAAACTTCCTGCCTGCAGATCTCCGAGTCAGAATCTGCTTGCCGGGACGGGGCAGAGCCTATAACACCCCCCGTCTCAAATAGTCCCCAGTCACCCAGCCAATCCCTTATCCCTTCCCTCTGGGTTAGTCCCTGTAGATGCCCCATTGCTACACTGTGTCTTGTTCACCATCTACCACCTGTCTCCCTGACTGGGCTGAGAGCTCTAAGAAGGTGGGACTCGCCTCTCTTATTCACAGCTGTCTCTCCGACCCCAGCCACACGGTCTAGCCCCAGGAAAGGAGGCAGACGGAAAGCCAAGGAGGGACAGAGCCTTTGCCCAGGGCTCAGGTGCAAGCGAACTAAGAAGGTTTTCTAGAAGACTGGGACCTGGAGACTGGCTAGATGTGGGAAGTAGAAAGCAGGAGAGTGGACCTAGACATGAGGAGAGGAGCTCAGCTGGGATGAGAATGCCTGGGTGGGGAGAAGCATCGACCGGAGGTGAAGCCAGTCAGGTGGGCCTTGGAGGCCAGGATAGATCATGTGGGCTTTCTCCCAGGGGCACTGGGGAGCCATGGCAGATTCAGAACAGCGGGCCGTCAGGTTTGTGCTTTGGAATAGCTCGCTCTCTGGCTGCCTCGTGTGGGAGACCGGAGGGGTCTGGGGCAGGCACCTGGGGGCGGAGGGGACCATCTGGACCAGGAAGGACCACAGAAATGGAGAGAAAGGGTTGGCGATGGGGCTGCGGGGTGAGGGCGAGGAGGCCGCTGGCGTCAGGGCCCCCCTGCCCATTCTCCCAGGACGCTCACAGGCCACGCGCAGCTCCGCGGTTTTGGAGAGCACCGCGTCCTCAGCAGCGTCGTAGTCCTCGACCCTGCAGCCGTAGGTCCCGCTCTGGCCCCGCTGAACCCCCTCCAGGGTCAAGTTCCCCTCAAGATTTGTTTTCAGCACGTCCTCCTGCTTGTCCTGGGTGACCAGGGATGAGGAACCCGGCTCAGGAGCCACCCTGGTCCAGTGGGGTCATGCTAGCTTGGGGCCACCCGGGTCAAAGTCAGGCATCTTTGTAGGTCAGGCCCCCCTCAAGTCACGGGGCAGAGGCCCTGCTAGGCCAGGGGTCCCCCAGGTCAGGTATCAAGTTAGGGAGCTCTCAAATCAGGGCTCAGAGGTCCTGTTAGCTCCCGGGTCACCAGTCAGGTGCCTTGCTAAGTTGGGGGCCCCCCCAGTGAAAGGTCAGAAGTTGGTGGAGACCAACAAGTCACAGAGGTCAGGGGCAGGGACTTCCAAAGGACCGATGGGGTGAGTCACCTGAAGGCGGAAAAATACGTATTCCATGCTGGGGTTGCCATCCCCACGGCAAAGCAGCTGGACAGAGTCACCCTCGCGAACCCAGCCCTCGGTGGTGGACGGGCTGCCCACCCAGAAATCCACGTTCTCTGTGGGATCTAAGGGAAGGCACAAGAGGGATGGATGGGTCAGGGCAGATTCATGATGAGGGTCAAGCATAGGTCAGGTCAAGGGTAAAAGACAGGGCTGGGTTAGGGGAAAGAGGTCAGTGCCACAGCCAAGGTTGGTGTCGCAGCTGTGGTTGGACAGAGGGCAGAGGTCACATCCTTCACAGCTCGGGTTGGCACTTAGTCTGATACCGGAGGTCAGAGGTTGAGCAGAGTATAGGTCAAGGATCAGAAGTCCATCGGGGAGACAGGTCAGGGTGGGATTCCAAGACTCAGTTGGGTGTGAGAGTGTGTGGAGCACGTTTAGTTGGGAGACTCCATGGGGTTCAGGGTGTTGGAGGGGTTCCCAAGCCAGGGCCCGCCGCTGGAAGGCTTGGAGGGTCCAAGGTCGGGGAGGTCAGGCCCGGCACGGACTCACAGTGCAGGGTGAGGCGGAAGGCACGGCTGTCCAGGCGGCCGCGCCGACCGGTGGGCAGGCGGTAGCTCACAGAGCAGTGGAAGCTGGCGTCGCGGTCGGCCTTCCGGAGCCGCAGGTAGAGGGTGCTGGTGAGAGACTGCAGGCCCGAGGCCTCCCGGACCGTGCGGCTGGTCATGTAGCCCTCTGGGAGAGAGAAGGAGGCGATCATCAGCCACGGCCACCCCTCCACACTCGGGTTCCGGCCCACGTCTGGCTGGGCTCTGGCGCCCACTCACCTGCGTTCACCTCCATGGGCATCTGCAGCGGCTGCCCGTTCCGATACCATGTGATCTGGGGGGCGGGGTTCCCGTTGCGGCTGTTGCAGGTGGCGATCTAGGACAGACCCAGGTCTCTGAAGGCTAGGCCCCCTCTTTCATCAGGACTTCTCCTCACTCAGATATAGAAGTCTGGGTCCTTCAGCCCTGTCCACCCCCAGGACGCGGGAGTGCAAAGATTCCACTTCCCTCCTCCCCAGGACCGTGGAATTGGGGTCCCTGCCCGAGGTACCTCCTGGGTGAGGTCATCCACCACGGACAGGATCCCTTTGTTGGGGAAGACCTCCGTGGCCTCCGGTTTCGCTATTGGGGAGACATTACCTTCAGGAGCCCCTCTCCAGGGTTCTCTCCTGCCCTCCCCTTCCGGGGTACCCACACACACTCACCGAACATGCGGAGCTCCGTGGTGGCCTCGGTGCTCACCGCGCCCGCCCTCACCACGCACACGTAGCTCTGCTCATCGCCCACCTGGGCTTCGGTCAGCACCAGGCGGCCCCGGGAGTCCAGCTGGTATGGGGGACTGCGGCCCCGGGAGTCGTGCACCCGGCCCCGGAGCTCAGAGCCGTGCCGCTCGGCAGAGGCCAGGCGGTGGCGGACCCCAGAGCGGTCTGCCTGTGGGTGGTGAGGGCCTCAGAGCAGGAGCTGCCTGGCCTGACCTCCCACTCTGTCCTGCAGGTCATCTCTCTCCTCTTGCCACCTCCCTCTGGTCTGGCCCCTGTTCCCAGCCCTGTGGGGCGGTCTCCTCTCTCTAGGTCCTTTATTCTCCATCGTGCTCTGCTCCAGTCTCTCCTCTTTCTGCTTCCCTCTCCCATCCTGTCCTTCGGCTTATCTCCTCTCCTTTTCTTTCTCTTCCTTTAGTACCCCACCCCCACATCTCTTGCTATACTCTTGTCTGAATGTTCTCTCTCAGAGACTGTGCTTGGAAGGGGACATCTTCCTTCTAGTCTCAGCTGTGCCCAGACACCAGGGGACCTTGGAGAGTCCTTCCCCTTGCTGAGCCTCAACTTCCCCACCTGAAAAATGGAAAGGCAATTGGATGGAGCTCTCCTATCCTTTGGGCTCTGATGAGGGAATGCACACCCCTGAAGCCCCTTGACTTCCAGCCCCCTTGGCCGCCCTCTGGCCCCCAGCCTGCAGCACTCACCACGAACCACTCCAGCACAAAATGGTCGCGGGCCCCCAAGGCGGTGCAGTCCAGGGCAACAGGCTCCCCCTTCATCACCTCCACAAGGGAGGGCCCAGGCTCCTCAGCCTGGGCACCTGCGGGAAAGCCACTGAGCTCTCTCTGCCTCTGCGCCCCTCCTCCCTCAGACCCAGGAGTCAGGACCCCCAGCCCCTCCTCCCTCAGACCCTGGAGTCTAGGCCTCCAGCTCCTTCCTCCCTCGGACACAGTTTAGATCCTCAGCTCCTATCCCTCAGCCCCAGCTCCTGCCTCCCTCCATCTCCCTTCTGCATCTCTGAGCTTGCAAACTCACCAGCCTTTCTCTCCATCTCTCTCTTCCCAGAACTAAGGGCTCCTGGCCTGGGCCATGTAGGGCCCTCTGTCCAGTCCTCCTGGGGGGAGCTGCACCTGTCCTTGTTCCTCCCACTAGATCAGTTGCCCCTCAAGGGCAGGGCCAGCACTGGCTCATCCCTTGGCCTCCAGCCCTGCGCAGGGCCTGGCACGGTGCCAGGGATAGATGTCTCTCCATCTCTGCCTGTGTGTCTCTCACTGTGGGTCTCCATCTCTAGACCACGGTCTCTGCCTCTCTGTCAGCCTGGCGCTCTGTCTCCATCTCTCTCAGTCCCTGGGCCTCTTGTCATGAGTCAGGGGGCTGAGGCTGTGCCTGCAGCTGAGGTATGGTGTGTGGGGGCGGTAAGGGGGGACAGGGCTGGGCAGGTTTCAGGAATGTGGGAGGGGCAGGCTGGCCCAGACCTGCCCAGCCTGGCGCCAGAGCCCCCCTACCTGCCCATTGGCCCCTCCGTTTCTCTGATGGTGCAGGGAAGGGGGTAAGGTGCATCCCCTCCAGATATCCAGATAGGAGGGGTGAGGCCCAGGAGCCTAGGTCCTGAGGCCGAAAGGGGGAAAGGGGGGTGGGCCTGGAGTCCTGCCCCAGGATCCTGGCAGATAGAGCTGTTCCCATTGGGGAAACCATGCTCTCTCACCCTTTGGGCTGGCATCCTGGCATCGCTCTCACTTCTTAGAACCTCCCTTCCCTTCCCCGCCCAGCTTGACCAGCCCTGCCCCTGGGGACCGACTATTTATCATGTTTGTGCCAGGGGCCTGGACTCCCAGGCACCCACCTCTGGCCCAGGCCTGTCCCAGGGGAGGGGGTGTGGGGCCAGGCTGGTGCCGGGGCTAGTCTGAGTGACAGACAGGAGGACAGATGGAGAGATCTCTGTGCCCTGATCTCCCCCATCTCTCTGTCTCTCCGGTGCCAGTCCCTCTGGGCCTCCTCCCCTCCCACCACCACGCAGGTGTGTGGATTTATCTGGCACCCCAAGAAGGGGGCACTGTCACTTGGAAACACTTTGTTCCACCATCACTGCCTAGGGCCAGTATTCCAGCCCTTCCATGAGGGAGGGGGCTTCTTTAGGGTCTGGGCTCTGAATCTAGGTTGGGGGAACCCTCAAGAGCACATGATTCACTGAACTCTAGCCACAGGGTCCCTGACCCTCGTAAAACTCAGAACCTTTCTGCGGGTAGCCCTGGGGTTTCGGTCTCCTGTGTCCTGGGGGAGCCCACTCCAGCCTCTGGGGGCCAGAACCCCTGGGTCTGAGGGAGCAGGAATCTTGGGACCCAGATTCCAGGGGCTGAGGGCCCTCACTCCCTGGTCCCAGGGCTGAGCGGGCTGATTTCCCGGGTTCTCTCTAATCCACTGCTCTGGGATGCCCAGTCCCTCTGCCAGGCTGTCCCCAGGTCTCACATTGGGCGGGCTATCCCGCGCGCTCCCCTATCCCTCTTCCTCGGGGGCGGGTCCCAGGTTTGCCTTCCTGGGTGTCGATGAAAGCCCATTCCCTCTTCCCTCCCCGGGGTCCCCAGGGACAGCCCCCAGTCGCGCCCTGCTCCCTGCCCGAGCCATACCTGGGTGCGCCCTCAGCAGGAGCGCGAGCACCAGCAGCCGCGGGGCACTGCGCGCCGGGGCCGGGCCGTCCCGGGGCTCCATGTTCGCGGTGGCGGCGGCGGCGGCGGCGACTGCCGGGGCTGCAGCTCGGCGGCCCCGGGGGCTGGGAGCGACCAGACCCCGCCCCTGGCAGCCCCGCCCCGCCCCGCCCTCCGGCCCTCCCTTCGTCCCCCCCCCACCCCAACCCGGGCGCCCCGCCAGGACCTCCCACTGCCCGGAGTGGACCTCCCAGCGCTGGGCCCGCAGCGGGGCTCCCTCTGCCCCCAAGCCCCGGGCTGCCTGGCTCAGGCTGACCAGTGCCCCCGGCGGCGGCCTGACAGACCAGTCTAACCGGTGTCCTGAGCTGGGACCTCACCGCCAGCCATGGACCCTCTCCCCCTCATTCTGACTGGGGGCCATTAGGGCTTGTCCTGTCCTCTCCCAGTGTAACGGGTGGTTCCCGGCATGACCAGTGACTTGCCCTGTCCTCTCCCAGTACAACCGATGGTGCCCGGCTTGATCAGTGGCCTAGAACAGCTTCTCCCTGTATGCCTTGTGAGGCCCTCCCCTGTAGCCAGTGCTCAGGGCTGCTTTCCTGTCTGACCAGTGGCCTGGAACCCATCAGTTCAATCTCTTAAATTTAATGGTCTTCAAACCTCAGTTTAGCCCAGGATTCCGTGATGAGGGTGGGGGGCGGGGAGTGCGGTGGGGTGCTCTTTCCTTGGCTCTCCTCCGTGGAGCCCTCCCTCTCTTCCCCTCATCCCGGGAATCCCAGGAATGCCACCCCCCTTCCTCCCATTCTCTCCCCTTCACTCCCTCCCAACCTTGGGGGGGGAGGAGAGGAGAATCAGGCTGGAGGGAGCAGGTGAGTGGGGGAGGGGAGCTGGCTAGGGCACCTGAAGGGAGTGGGGAGGAGCAGAGCCGGAGGTCGGAAGGGAGGCGCACAGGTCAGATGAAGGGGCAGTCACAGCTGGGACTGCTCACCGCTTGAAAGCCAGGTCCGACAGGGACATAATCCTCTGGGGGTGGGGGAGGGGAGAGATGTCCCTGGTTATAGGGAGTAGCTAACTCTGGACACTGGCCAGAATGGAGGTCACTGGTAAGACAGTTTGCCCATCCGGCACAAAAGGAAGGCTTAGATTGCAGGTCAGCTTGGGAGTTATTGGTCACACCGGTGAAGGCCACTTTATTCATCAGTGACACAGGAAAGCAATTGTTACACTGGGAGAGGAGACCTTTTAGTATTAGCCACATCATCACCTCCTCCAGGATGTCCTCCCTGCTCCTCTGGCTAGGTCAAACGCCCCCTCTAGGCTCCCTCAACCACTGGGGCTCCCCCACCTCAGTCCTGCACATTCTAGGTTATCCTGTCTGGCAATTAATCTGTCCCCCCACTGGACCCTCGGTCCATGAGGGCAGGGCTGGTGCTCTCTCTGTTGGTCACAGCTGTGTCCCCAGCATAAGGCCTGACATAGAGCAGGTGCTCAAGGACGGTTTGCAGGGCTCAAGAGTCAGGAGCATGCAGGCTCCCTGGATCATCACAGGAGACATGGTACAAACTCACTAATCGGCAAATACAACTCCAAGTGCTCCCCGGACGACTCCAGACACCCTCTCCCCAGTTCCTCTGGATCCTGCTTGTATACCTACTTGCTTGGGCTGGACTGTGGTAGGCACACTCTCCTCAGCCACTCTCACTTCCACCTTCCTCAAGAATCTGACCAACCAAGGTTCTGGGCGAAGGGGAAGGACTTATGGAGTGTGTACAGAGTGTGTATGGAGGAAGGGCATAAATACCAGCCACAGTCCCTCACAGACTTGCAGAAACTAGTACTGTAACGTCATCAGCCCTTGTCCCCTACAATTGATTCACACAAAACAGTCAGAGGGATCCCATTAAAATGTGAGTCAACGCAAATCACTCTTCTGCTCAGAATCCTTCCAGGGCTCCTCTCAGTAAAAGCTAAAACCCACTCCATGGCTCACGATCGGGTCCTCATTATCTCCCAGACCGCATCATTCTCTTCCCCCTTGCTAGCTCTGTTCTTGTCACATCGGTCTCTTTGCTTCCTTGCTGTTCCTTCAGGATCAGGCATGCTCTGGGTTCTGACCTCAGGACCTTTGCACTTCCTCTTCCTTCTGCTTGGACAGTCTTCCCCACACAGCTCCCTCCCTTATTTGCTTCAAATCTCTTCTCCAACATCACATCTTTAGTTTCCCTTGACCATCTTATCTAAAACAGCAATCCCTGCTATCCCAGCCATTCCTATTTCCCTTTTTTAAAAAAATTATTTATTTATTTATTTATTTGACAGAGACAGAGGTCCCAAGTAGGCAGAGAGGAGGAAGCAGGCTCCCTGCTGAGCAGAGAGCCCCGCCACAGCCTCTATCCCAGGACCCTGAGATCATGACCTGAGCCAAAGGCAGAGGCTTTAACCCACTGAGCCACCCAGGCACCCGTATTTCCCTTTTCTTATTACGTTTCTCCTCTATAACACTTATCAGTGTCACATATTTATTTTTCATTGTCTGTCTTGTGTAGAATTTACCAGTGTATCCGCCTAGGAAGGGTACTTGGTATGAGAAGTGGCGTCGAGATCTGTGCAATAAATGAATTTCCCAATTCCATCCTTCCTGTCATGCGTATACACTTACACATTTTAATTAGCAAGCCTTATTTTTCCTCTGTGGCAGCCCTGCCTATCTGCAGCTTCCCTTTCCATGGTTTGTTACTTTCGGTCAACAGGGGTCCGGAAGCAGATGATCTTCCCCCTGATGTCTATTTCAGAAGGGCAAGAGCAGCCTAAGGTCATGTCACAATGCTGGTGTCATTCTCCTCACTTCATTTTATCATGGAGGCATTCACTTGTCTCCATCCTCACAAGAAGGCTGAGTCTAGGGATGCCTGGGTGGCTCTGTCAGTTAAGCATCTTGCCTTCAGCTCAGGTCATGATCCCAGGGTTGTGAGAAGGGTGAGTCTAGTATAAGAATGTATTTTGAGAAAGAGACCACATTTATGTAGCACTAATTATAAGATATTGTTATAACTGTTCTATTTTATTATTGTTAATCTCTTATTGTACCAAACTTATAAATTAAACTTTACCATAGGTATATATAGATATCCAAGTACAATCCTAGTAAAAAAATACAGTGTATCTAGGGTTGGATACTGTCTGTGGTTTTAGGCATCCGAAAAGGGTCTTGTTACATGTCCCCTCCGGATAATGGGGACTACTGTACATTTTTCCTGTTATTTTTCATACAGTGTATGATGGTTGACTTTAAAACTAGTTCACAGCTTGTGGAATATAGGATCATGACACATCTGGTGGGGAATGATGATTCTGCGGTCATTCCAGATTTGTATCAGGAAACCGTAACTATTTAAGGCCTGTGTTGTCTTGGGGGGGCAGTGAGAATACATTCTGGGTTGACAACAAGTTTATTGTGCAGCAAAAGTTTAGATAAGAACTTTTTTTTTTAGTTTTCTATTTATTTATTTTTAAGTAGCCTCCACACCCAGCGTGGGGCTCGAAATCATGATCACAAGGTCAAGAGTCACATGCTCTTCTGACTGAACCCCTAAATCCTGTTGTACTTGGAATCAGGAACTATAATGCCAAAGCATCAGGGACTGGTTGGTCTACGCCCTATGGAGCGGGGGCACATTCTATTTCCAAAGATGCCTGCAACCGTCTCTCTCATTCCATATGCTCTCCTAACAATCTAATCTTGACGCTCCCTCTTGGGGGGGGAGCCCTATATCCCTTCCTCTTTTTTTTTTTTTTTTTAAAGATTTTATTTCTTTGACAGAGAGAAACACAGCCAGAGAGGGAACACAAGCAGGGGGAGTGAGACAGGGAGAAGCAGGCTTCCTGCCGAGCAGGGAGCCTGATGTGGGACTCGATCCCGGGTCTCCAGGATCATGACCTGAGCCGAAGGCAGTCGATTAACCAACTGAGCCACCCAGGCGTCCCCCCTTCCTCTTTTATATCTGTGCCATGTTGACTCTCGTGTAAAGAAGAGAATGTGGGTGGCGCCTGGGTGGCTCAGTTGTTTGAACGACTGCCTTCGGCTCAGGTCATGATCCCGGAGACTGGGATCGAGCCCCACATCTGGAGCCCCATCGGGAGGCCTGCTTCTCCCTCTCTCACTCCCCCTGCTTGTGTTCCCTCTCTGGCTGTGTTTCCTCTCTGTCAAATAAATAAATAAAATCTTAAAAAAAAAAAAAAAAAAAAAAGAAGAGAATGTGGCAGAAGTGATGTTGTAGGACTCCCAAGATTAAAAGGAAAAGGCCACGCAGGGACACCTGGGTGGTTCAGTCGGTTAAGCGTCTGCCTTCGGCTCAGGGTCCTGGGATCGAGTCCCACATCTGGCTCCTTGCTCAGCAGGGAGCTGTTCTCCCTCTTCTCCCTCTGCTTGCTGCTCCCATTGCTTGTGTCCTTTCTCTCTCTCTGGCAAATAAATAAAATCTTAAAAAAAAAAAAAAAAGGCCAGGCGCCTGGGTGGCTCAGTTGGTTGGGCAGCTGCCTTCGGCTCAGGTCATGATCCTGGAGACCCGGGATTGAGCCCCACATCGGGCTCCCTGTTCGGCGGGAAGCCTGCTTCTCCCTCTCTCATTCCCCCTGCTTGTGTTCCCTCTCTGGCTGTTTCTCTCTGTCAAATAAATAAAATCTTTAAAAAAAAAAAAAGGCCATGCAGCTTTTGCCTGGGTCACTGGGAGACTCTCCACGAAGCCATCAGCCACCCTACCAGCAGTCAGGCTGTCGTTGGTGGCCATGCTGCTGGGAACCCCAAGCTAGCACGTGTGGTGACCACATGGAGAGGTCTGACTGCAGAGAGCCCTCTGTCCCGCCCCAGAGGCCCTGGCCCAGAATGCCACCTGGCTGCATCCTGAGCCAGTCCCGCCCACCTGAGCCCCTCCCCAGATCCTGGCCCGAGGCCACCAGGAGGTTGGTCTTCACCACCAGGTGTTGGTGTGATTGGTTCCTAGCAACAGCAAGGGAGAAGAGCAGCCTCACCCTGTTGCTGGGGCAGCAGAGACAGCGAGGTGACCTGCTGGTGTCCAGGAGTCATCGGGGCATCAGTGTATCCTCCTCGGACCAGTTCTGTGGCGTGATTGGGGCTAGGCTGTGCCTGTGGTTCCTTTCCCTTTCACAATTTACTATCCCATTCTGGTTCTCTAATTGCTCCTGGGAATCTGTGAAAGATCCCACGTTCTCTCAGTGAATTCCCTTTCTGCCCCAGCGGTGGCTTCTGCTGCTTGGGACAAATCTATGGTGTGGGCTTCCAAGTTCCCTTTACACCAGGAAACCTTTTCCTCTTCTTTTCAGTCTCAGCTCAGATGCCTCCTCCTGGAGGTCCTCCCTGACCTCCCAAGCAGGCTCAGCTATCCACTCTGGGCTCCTGTAGGCCCCCGTTTCTCCCCTCCACCCCTCCAGCTTGGCCCTCTCTGGCTCATCACTGTCTGTCACCCACCCACCCACTGGACTGGGAGCCAGCAGGGGTAGGTGATGACTGCTGAATGGGCCTTGGGCTGGGCTCAGGGGGTGCAGACTGGTTTAAATTGAAGTGAAGGGAGGCTTGGATCCCTCCAAGATTAGTGATGAGACCGGTAGACACTTCCTCAGTTTGATTTGGACTGGAAATCACTGGGATCCTTCTCCCAGAATGGAATGGAGGAAAGAGAGGGATGAGAACCCTGGGGCAAGATCGGGTACATTATTCTTAAAGAAGTGTGGGGTCTTTTTGACTAGGGATTTAGTACTTGGATATCCGGATCTGGTTCTAAAAATTTTTTTTCTTTTCATTCATGGGGAAAGAGGGATGGCTGCCCGATTCTCTGAAAACTTGGGACTCTGGACTCTTGGGTCTGACGGAGGAGGCTGGGAGCCTGGAGTCCTGGATCCAGAGGAACTGGGTGCCCCTCCCCCATCCCTCCGACCCCTGGGTTAATGGGGGGGGCGCGATCAGGCCTCACGGTTCCCAAGGTCAAGCTGCCCCCTGGTGGCTGCTGAACTTTCCCCACACATCAGAGGATAACCAGGCTTGGCATTTTATTTTTCACAAACCCCTTCCAGCCCCTGGGGCTCCCTTTCACAGCACATTTGGGGCCCTGCGAGGCAGAAAGAGAGGTGGGTTAGATAGTATCACAGCCAGGTTGGGGGACAGGGCAGGGCCAGGCCCAGGGAGGGAACCTGGCTGGGGCTGGGGTGGAGCGGACTCACCGGTCCCCATGCCTGAGCAGGGATCATGGGCCCCCCAGGGGCAGCAGAGGGGTGACTTTTCCCTTAGGAGTTTCTGCAGTGGAGAGAGTTTGAAGAAGGGCTGTTGATTTCCTAGGACCAGTGTTTCCCTTCTGCTCCCCCCATCCCATCTTCCCACACACCTGGGAGTCCCAGACCCCAGCTGCCTCTCCACTTACCCGGGGGCTCCCTCCCTGGCCTGAGGGCTAGAGGTGATCTGCCACGGGGCTAAGGCCACAGTCTTAATTCTTGGAAAGGAAAATGGGCCCCGAAGTCTGGGGAGGGCCAGAGGTACCTAGAGGGGAGATTAAGAAATGTCATAGCTGAGCTACAACTATCTTTCATTTCACAGGACCGGCCAGTGGTAACACATTGGTGGCTGGGGGGAGGAGGAGGGAGGGACAGTACAAAAGAATTATCCCTGGTCCATGCTGGTTTTTTCCCTAGCACCTCTGGCTTGAGTAGGAAGTTTTGTCTATCCATTTACCCACTCTCCTCCATCTATCTATCCATCCATCCAACCAAGCAACCAACCAACCATCCTTCCTTCCTTCCTTCCTTCCTTCCTTCCTTCCTTCCTTCCTTCCATCCATTCATCCACCCACCCACCCATCTTTCCATCCATCCATCCATCCATCCATCCACCCACCCATCTTTCCTTCATTCCTTCCTTCTTTCCTTCCTTCCCGCCTTCCTTCCATCTACCCATCTTTCCTTCCATCCATCCATCCATCTCATAGACATTCCCTGAGGATCTACAGTGTGTCAGGCACTATTTTAGGTTCTGAATAGACAGCTATGCACCAGGGAGACAAATCTGTCCTCATGCAATTGATGCTACTGAGCAATAGGCTTACCATGAATAATCAGCGTATGGACAAGGAAATATCCAGAGAGTGAGTAATCAGTGCACAATAGCATGAGTAATCAGTGCACGGACAAGGCATTATCCAGAGAGTGTTAGATGTTCCTCAAGGAACTGAAACGGGCATGGGGAGAGTGGGGGATGACTAGATATAAGAGTGGCTGTGGAAGACCTTTGGAAAGGGGGGGGGGATTAAACAGAAGGCTGAGAGTAAGAAAGACGGAGTCAGAGGTCCTGCCATGGGTGGTGGGCTTGTTGGCCAGTTAGAAGAACAGCAGGGGGGCTCCTGGGTGGCTCAGTGGGTTAAAGCCTCTGCCTTCGGCTCAGGTCATGATCTCAGGTCCAGAGATCGAGGCCTGCATCGGGCTCTCTGCTCAACAGGGAGCCTGCTTCCTCCTCTCTCTCTGCCTGCCTTTCTGCCTACTTGTGATCTCTCTGTCAAATAAATAAAATCTTAAAAAAAAAAAAAAAAAGAACAGCAGGGGTCCACTGTTGCTGAAGAGGAGTTGGGATGGTAAGAGGTCAGAGAGGTGGGGAGGGGTCAGATCCCCCAGGCCTTGTGGGCTGCAGAGAGTATGTTGGCTTTTTCTTGGAGCCCTGGGGAGCAGCAAGTAGGGGCTTCTCAGAGGTCAGGGAGGGGTGTGAATCCAGATTACATACACCCAGTCTTGCTCATTTCATCAGAACTTGGGGGGCCCATGCCAGGCTTATTGCTACTCTTCTGCATGAAGACAATGAGGATGGGAGAAGGTCCTGGGGTCCCACCGAATGACGGGCTTCCTGCCTAGAGGGGGTTTCTCAGATGGAGAAGAGCAGTGTGGGAGTGGCCTGGGGAAACCACAAGGACACTGATACAGCCTTTGCCCTGTGCCCAGGGCAGACTGACCCAGACTGGCATGGTGCCCATTTCACAGGCAGGAGAAAAGATGCCCACGGGAGAGGAGGACGGAGTCTGGAGTCTAGAGCCAGGGGCCTGGGAGCCAGTCCTAACTCTCATCTTGAGCTGGTGACCTCCACATTGGGCTGTGCAGAAGAGGGATCCTAACAGTACCTCCCTGGGTTGTCCTGACAATTAAATCAATAGATGAAGAGTAGTGCCAGGCATACAGCAAGCTCTTCACGTGTTAACCATTCGCGTTCTGCTGGTCACTTGGCCTTGGCCGGGCAGGGGCATCTGCCCCCCCTCGCCCCCCTCCTCGCAGCCTGTTTTGAAGAACGAAGAGGGTTGTTGACTGGGATATGAATCCAGCAGGGTTTGGGGAGCGGAGGAAAGGGCATGCCTGGTGGAGGGAGGCAAAGGTGCACCCTTGTGGCCAGAGGTGCCCCCTCGGCCCGCCATTTGGGCTGTGCCCCTTCATTGTCCTCAGGGAATCGGCTGAGTGCCTCCTAATGTTTCCATTTGCTCTTGGCCGCAGGTCTGGATCTGTTTTTAGCTTCCCTGGCTGGTGTCACACCCCCCCTCCCCTTCCTGCTGGCTCACTTGTTTGCTGCGGTCGAATCATGTTCCCGGACTTCCTGAGCTGTTTGTTTGAAGTCAGCCCTGTATTGATCGAATCTTGCTGGTGCTGGGCCTGAGATGCTAACAGAGACGGGCCCCTCCCCAGCAGGCCAGGGGCTCGGAAAATCCTGGGGTAGGAAGTAAGGGGTGGAGGACAGAAGGAAGGCTGGGGCTTGCTTAGAAAATAAGCAGGTGATTTTAGGGTTCTCTAAGCACCTGCTCAACACCAGATTCTCTTGTATCTGGCTGTGAGGTTTTGGGGAGTGTGATCACCTCTCTGAACCTTCTTTCTCTGGAAAGTGGGGAACAGTCCTGACTTCACAGGCTGCTGGGGACACCGAGTTCAAGGTATCCATTCAGTCTCTTCACTGAATACCTGCTGTGTGTCAGGTCCTGTTCTAGACTCTGGAGACGTACCAGAGAAGACAAAGGCCTAACCTTCAGGAGGGTTGCAATCTGCTGATGGTGACAGAAACAAACTACATCCTCTGGCAGGTGGTGAAAAGAACTATGGAAATCAGCAGAGAAGGGGCTTGGGAGGGGTGTCTTATTATCGATAAAATAGAGTAGTGGGTAAGGCCTCCCTGAGGAGGACGTGAGAAAGCAAGCCAGGGAAAGGAGATCCAGGCACCTTCGCTGGTGCAAACGCCCTGGGGTAAGACATGTCTGGGATGCTGGAAGGAGAGCCAGGAAGCCAGCGAGGGCTAACTAAGGAAGAGAACAAGGGGGCATAGAGGATCACCCATCAACTTTGCGTGCTGGGCCCTGGGCCCCTGAGGGACCCCAGGGCTGAACAAGACCTGAACTGCCCACCTCAGACCAGCACCTGACTCTCCACTTTCGGCTGGCCTTTAGCTAGGGACACATTCAGTGGAGGGGACAGTGGGGGAGCTGAGGAAACAACCTAGAGAGACAGAAGGTGGGAGGGGATTGTAAACTGCCATTGTCTCCCCTTCACGTGTCCTTCTGCTTAGAGTCTCAGCATTCAGGCACTATTCCAGCTTTGGAGATAAAATGGAGAAGGCAAAGTCCTAGCCCTCAGGAGAATTACAGCTCCCCAGACCCTTGAGGAATCAAAGGTCCAAGCCCCTAGGACCCGAGAATCCTGTCACCAGTCGCCTCCCCGCTGAGACCCAGAGTCTAGACCCCTAACCCCTTTCTCCCTCAGACCCAGGAGTCCTGGCCCCAGCTCCTCCTCCCTCAGACCCAGAAGTCCTGGCCCCAGCCCCTCCTCCCTCAGACCC
>PITA01018122.1:0-41361 GCA_004023965.1 Spilogale gracilis | reverse complement strand
GGGGGGGGGGGGGGGGGGGGGGGCGGCTCTCTGCCTCTGGCCTCGGGCCAACGTGGCGTCTGCTTTGTGCTTGCAGCTGAGCCCCAATGGGGGCCAGGAGGACACTCGGATGAAGAACGTGCCTGTTCCAGTGTATTGCCGTCCCCTGGTGGAGAAAGACCCAACCATGAAGGTGAGCGGGCCTGAGAGGGGCTGGGCCAGCACCGGGGGAGCAGGCTCACTGACCCCAGGGCCGCTCTCCCAGCTGTGGTGTGCCGCGGGCGTCAACCTGAGTGGCTGGAAACCGAGTGAGGACGACACTGGGAACGGAGTCAAGCCGGCGCCAGGCCGCGACCCTCTGACTTGCGACCGCGAAGTGGAAGGAGAGACCAAGAGCGATCACACGTCCCCCGAGAAGAAGGTCAGAGACCCCTGCTGCTCCCAGTGTGTACGTGACGGTGCCCAGCACTGGAGTTACGTTGAGAGTGACAGAAAGAGGACCGCTAGGGACAGTGTCGCCAAGACTCCTCTGAGGTCCCCTCCCCCTGCCCAGGACAGGTGGGGTCTGTGCCGCCTCCTGGATGGGGGCCTGGATATACAGAGGGCCTGAGGCTGGAGGGCTTAGGCCCCCAGAGGCGTCTCCTCCCCTCAAGCTGTGCGCAGGGGTGGCAGGTGGGCCCGAGGACAGGAGGCTGGTGGAAAAGCCCTCACACGTGGGGTCTAAGGCTTCGTTCTATGGCCCAGACTGGCTTGGGGGGCAGGGACCGAGGCACTGGCGCGCAGTCCTCCTGGGAGTGAGGCCAAGCATGCTAGCAGTCTAGACGGGAAGTTCAGTCCGGAGTTGTTGCTGCCCTGCTGGGAGGGAGGACTGCCACCTCCCCTGAGCCGCGGGCAGGGCTGCACCCCGAGGGAGCTCAGGAGGCCCCACGACCCGTGTGCCTGCTGGAGAAGCCTGCCCTCCTGTGCTCTGAAACAGGCGAAGGAGCTCCCTGAGCCAGACGCCACCTCCAGCCGAGTGTGGATCCTCACCAGCACCCTGACCACCAGCAAAGTGGTCATCATCGACGCCAACCAGCCAGGCACCGTGGTGGACCAGTTCACCGTCTGCAATGCTCACGTCCTGTGCATCTCTAGCATCCCAGGTGAGGGCGCCACTCTGCACGCAGCCGGGATGGGAGGAGGCCTGCTGAGCCATACCAGCCTTGCTTGGGACACACTGGGGACACACGGGAGTCCGTGGAGGCGTCCAGAGGGGAGCACACTGGCAGTGTCGCCCCTCAATCCTGTGAACAAGCAGAAGACCCCAAGGTGATGCTCACTCACCTGCCTGGAAGGAGATGGGCTGGGCCACGGGACAGACGGAAATAGTGGTTGGGCACTGAACACGGACCTGCTGGGGGGCCCTGTGCCCACTGCCCCCCGTAGCTGGGAGAACCGGGGCCGGCAGAGGCTGGACTTGCAGCAGGACTCCCGCGCCAGCATTTGGAGGTGGCCAGGATCCTGCCGGGAGCCATTTTCCAAGATGGCCCCAAGTTTCTCAGAGTTCTTCACTTCCTGACATGTGATCAGAGTTGACTGCTCCCAAAGACCGGAGTCTCACTGCTCCGTGCCTCTCGCTGGCTCTCCAGGCCTGCGGGCAGTCATTGTGAGCAGGTGCCCACATGCCGGCCAGGTTGGCCTGAGAGCCTTGGGCCCACTGCACTGTCCACATTAGCCCGCAGCCCCCACCTCCTTCCCTGACGTCCACACAGGATGGGAGCCCCAGCTGTGTTCTGGTAGTAGGGCCTCCTTGGCCTGGGCTGACGGGGCCGTGACTCTCCCCCTCCCCCAGCGGCCAGTGACAGTGACTACCCTCCGGGGGAGATCTTCCTGGACAGTGACGTGAACCCTGAGGATTCCGGCGCCGATGGCGTGCTGGCGGGCATCACCCTGGTGGGCTGCGCTACCCGTTGTAACGTCCCCCGCAGCAACTGCTCCTCCCGAGGGGACACCCCAGTGCTGGACAAGGGCCAGGGTGAGCTGGGCCTGCGCCTGGGCAGCTGCCCTCCCTCAGCCCCCTTGTTCCTCCCCACCCCCGGCCAAGCTCACCCTTTCCTCCATAGGGGAGGTGACTACTGTCGCCAATGGGAAGGTCAACCCATCTCAGTCCACGGAAGAGGCCACAGAAGCCACGGAGGTGCCGGACTCCGGGCCCAGTGAGGCAGAGGCAGCTGCGGTGCGGCCTGGGCCCCTCACGGAGCATGTCTTCACCGACCTGGCCCCTACCCCGGCCCCCAGTGCCCAGCCTGGCAGGTGGGCTCTCCGAGGACAGGGCAGATGGAGGGGAAGGGAGACTGGCCGAGGTGGGCGGGGATGGGCTCCCACGGGCCACCCTGGAGCAGCCATCCTTCCTGCAGTGAGAACGGGCCGGAGGCCGACACAGTTGGGACGCACCCCGAGCCAGAGCCCAGCACGGACCCTGTGGGGGCCAGCAGCAGCGCGGCCCCCACCATGTGGCTGGGAGCCCAGAACGGCTGGTAGGTGGGGCGTCAGGGCCGGGGCTGGAGAGGGTGGCGCGGGCGAGCGCCCCTGCCCACTGCGGCCGCCTCCCACAGGCTCTACGTGCACTCGGCTGTGGCCAACTGGAAGAAGTGTCTGCACTCGATCAAGCTGAAGGACTCCGTGCTGAGCCTGGTGTACGTAACCGCTGCTGAGGGCGGGGCGGCGGAGGGGCCCCGGGGCGGCTAGGCCTAGGCCCGCTCGCTCACCACCCTCCCATTCCAGGCACGTGAAAGGGCGAGTGCTGGTGGCCCTGGCCGACGGGACTCTGGCCATCTTCCACCGAGGCGAAGGTGAGGCCCCGGGGCTCTGGGCAAGGAAGCTGCCACCCCCACCTCAGGCAGGGGGTCCTGGCCAGGCCTGAGCAGGTGTCTGGGACCCTCTGCAGATGGCCAGTGGGACCTGAGCAACTACCACCTGATGGACCTGGGCCACCCCCACCACTCCATCCGCTGCATGGCCGTCGTGTGTGACCGTGTCTGGTGCGGCTACAAGAACAAGGTGCACGTCATCCAGCCCAAGACGATGCAGATCGAGGCGAGTGCTGGTAGCACGAGGGCCTTGCGGGAGGGCAGGTGGCCCCTGCCGGGGGACAGCGCTCCCAGTGCCTGCTAATAGGCCCTGGAGCCTTCGTGGGGTCCAGGGAAGCCTGCTCAGGGAGACGACTACGTCACGGGCCAGCAAAGGGCAGCTGGGCTGTGAGCGCCGGTCCGTCTGGGTTCCACCTGCTGCTTTGCTCTGCAGCAAGTCAGACCCTGAGCCCACAGGGGCTCCGCTCGCCTCCCCTGGGCCACAAGCCTGTGGGCCCAGGGGGCAGGGTGGGTGGTCACAGCTCCTCCCGGGAGCCCGGACCCTAAGGAGCAGAGCAGGCTCTAGAGCGAAGGTTGCAGTGAGCTGTACAGGCGTATCGGGACCCGGCGGCCGTGTGGGTTCACAATCCCCCCCAGCAGCCCCCCACTGACGGAAGCTGCCGTGACCCCACAGAAGTCATTCGACGCCCACCCGCGGCGGGAGAGCCAGGTGCGGCAGCTGGCGTGGATCGGGGACGGGGTGTGGGTGTCCATCCGCTTGGATTCCACGCTGCGGCTCTACCACGCCCACACCCACCAGCACCTGCAGGACGTGGACATCGAGCCCTACGTCAGCAAGATGCTGGGTGAGGGGCTGCGCTGGGCTCGGGCATCAGGGCAGGGAGCCCCCCCGGCACCAGCCCTGCCGACTGCCTCACCCTCCTCCCCCCAGGCACCGGCAAGCTGGGCTTCTCCTTCGTGCGCATCACGGCCCTGCTCATCGCGGGCAACCGCCTCTGGGTGGGCACCGGCAATGGCGTGGTCATCTCCATCCCGCTGACCGAGAGTGAGTGACCCCCCCGACATCTGCACAGGCGGAGGGATGAGCTGGGGGGCACGCTTGGCCACGCCACACCCTGGAGGCCTGGGTGCTGCCTGCCCCATCCCACCCCTCCCGTGACTTCTCTCCTCTCCCTTCCATGCCGCGCTCCTCCCGTCCCCAGCCGTGGTCCTGCACCGAGGCCAGCTCTTGGGGCTCCGAGGTAAGTCCAGAGCTCCTGCCTCCTGCCCTTACAAGGAGCTGCCCCAGCTGAGACACCCTGTGGTCTGAGCCTGGCCTCGCCCCTTGGGGGGGGCGCCCTTCCACACGGTGCCTCTGCGGGCCCCAAACCGGCTCTCCTCCTCCGGCTCAGGCACTGCGGCCTCTCTCTCTCTCTCCAGCCAACAAAACCTCTCCCACGTCTGGGGAGGGAACTCGCCCTGGGGGCGTCATCCACGTGTACGGGGACGATGGCGGCGACAAGTCAGCCAGCAGCTTCATCCCCTACTGCTCTATGGCCCAGGCCCAGCTCTGCTTCCACGGGCACCGTGATGCCGTCAAATTCTTTGTGTCGGTGCCAGGTGAGGGGCTGGGCCTCGCTCCGCCTGGCCGCCGCGTGGACCCCTTTTCGGGAGCCTGCATGGGGGGCGCCAACTGCCTGTCTGAGCTCCCTGTGCCCTGACCACAGGGAACGTGCTGGCCACCCTCAACGGCAGCGTGCTCGACAGCCCGTCCGAGAACCCCGGGCCTGCCGCCCCTGCCTCAGACGCCGAGGGCCAGAAGATGAAGAACGTGCTGGTGCTGAGCGGCGGGGAGGGCTACATCGACTTCCGCATTGGTGAGTTGGCGTGACCTGGGGTCCCGGGATCCCGGCGGGGCTGTCCCGTCACGGCGGCTGCTGTCTGTCCAGGGGACGGGGAGGATGACGACACCGAGGAGAACAGCGGGGACGTGAGCCAGGTGAAGCCCCTGCTGTCCAAGGCGGAGCGCAGCCACATCATCGTGTGGCAGGTGTCCTACAGCCCGGAGTGAGGCGCCGGCTGCCCCGCCCAGCGGCCCACAGCCCACCTGTACATACAGCCCCGCCGCCTGCCCGGCGCCCACACCTCTTAGAACCTCTCAACCTGCAGCTTTTACCTTAGGGCCGGGCCTCCCCGAGGGCAGGCAGCAACGTGGGTCGGGCTGGAGGGAGGCGGGGGAGCGGGGTGGCACCCTCACCAGGAGGGCAAGAGCCTCTTGGGACGCCTGCCCAGCAGCTTCTGGCTTGTGCCTGATCCCAAGTTCTCACATCCCAGGGGCACTTCAGGGCCGGAGGAAGGCAGTATCCTGGGGTAGGTCGGGCTGGGAGAAGGCCCTACAGGTGGCTCCCAGCTCCACCCTGGGCCCCCCACTCCCCTCACTCCCGGGACCCCCCAGGGCAAGAAGTAGAGACCTCAGCCTGCCCAGTCTTCCCATCCAGAGCCCACCTGCCTTTGCCTGCTGCCTGAAGGGGTGGGCCTGACCCTGATGGAGCAGGCCCAGCCACTAGCCTCCCCCCCACCCCCACCCCCCAACACCTGCCCCGGGGAACTGGCATGGAGGCACGCACAGAGACAGGTGCCCTCTTCCTGCTCACCCCGTGTAGCCCGCTCTCCCAGGCTCTCCCTGCGCAGAAGACTCCCCCCCGGTGGGAGCAGGCTCTGGAGTCCTCCCCCTCCCAGAATCCCCCAGGGTGGAATTTCTCAGGCTGCCAAGGCAGGTCCAGGCCTCAGGAAGAAGGGGAGGCCCCTGGCCTCTCCTGGGGTCAGTCCTAGGACACAGGCTCAGCCTCAGGATGACAGGGGGACGCATGGTTCAGGGCCTGCCTGCCACACAGTCTCCAAGGAGCCCGGCTCCCAAGACACACTATGAAGTGCCTAGGGCTGGCAGCGTGGCCTGCTCCCTTGAGGGCAGCTGAAGACAGCTGGCGAGGCTCAGGGTGGGAGCTGCCTCCCACCGGCTTTGAGGGTGCCGCCCTGGACTGCCACCTCCCTGACCTGCCCAGGTCCAGGCCTTACTCCTGCCCCGGAGGCCCTGCTGCCCACCCACCTCCCACCAGAGAAGCACAGATCTTGGGCAGCCACGCCACAAGCCCAGCCGGCCACCGCCACGTGCAGCTGCAGGCTTCTCCCCACCACCCTGCCACTCTCCACTGTGATGTACGTCCTGTCCCCTGTCTGTTCCCAGGGCTCGAGGGGTGGGTGCAGGTGGGGGAAGGGGCTGGGTGGTGATTCTCCTCAGGCTTTGGCCCAGCAAGCGAACCCATGTATCTGCTCTGTATGTAATAAATGTCTTAACGTCATAGCCCTGTGTCCCTGGGCGCAGACCAGCGGGAGCGTTAAGGATATACTTCGCTTTATTGTCCCAAGAGATGCTGGCCCGGCGGGCCAGGGCAGCAGCAAACAGGAGGGACTTGGGGGCCTGCGGCTACTCGTACAGCCAGTGCCCGGCGCTGTCCTCCCAGCACAGCAGCTCGTCGCCGCGGAACCAGAGCGCGATCTCGCGGCGGGCGCTCTCCACCGAGTCGCTGCCGTGGACCACGTTCCTGCGGGAAAGCGGCGTCAGCGCCGGTGGCCGCTGGGGCGTGGCGGGGCTGGGCGCGCGCTCGGACCGCCTTACTTGCCAACTTCGACGCAGAAGTCCCCGCGGATGGTGCCGGGCGCGGCATCGGCCGGGTTGGTGGCTCCGATGAGCGCCCGGGAGGCGCGAACCACGTCCAGCCCCTGCCACACCTGCGCGGGGGTCGGCGGGACTCAGCGCGCCAGCCTTCCATCGGGCCCGCGCGCCCGCCCGCCCGGCCGACACTCACCATGGCCACCACCGGCCCCGAGCCCATGTAGTCCACCAGCCGGCCGTAGAAGGGACGCTCGCGCAGCTCGGCGTAGTGCTCGCGCAGCAGCTCGTCCGAGGCCTGCGGCGGGCTGGGGTGGGGACGGGCCGCGCGCGCCGGGATCCCCGTTCGCCCGCCCGCCCGCCCGCGCCCCGCCGCCGCCCCCCGCGCGCCCTCACCTGCACCAGCTTCAGCGCCACCAGCTTGAAGCCCTTGCGCTCGAAGCGCCGCACGATCTCGCCCACGAGCCGCCGCTGCACGCCGTCGGGCTTCACCGCCAGGAAGGTGCGCTCGTGCACGCCGGCGCCGGCTGCGGAGGCCGCGGGGTCGGGGCGCGTCAGGCCCGGCCGCTTCGCCACCCGCACCCACACCCGCACGGCGGCCCAGCCCGCGCAGCTCACCCGCCGGGAAGAGGTGGGCCAGCACGGTCAGCAGCAGGCACAGCATGATGGCGGCGGCGGCGGCGGGCGGGGCCTGCGCTTAAAGGGGCCGGGCGGCAGGCGCCCGGGGAGCCCCATCCCTCGGGCACCCCACAGTGTCGGCTTTCCCACAACCTGGTGGGACCAAACCCAACGCAACCCCAAACGCAAAGAAAACCATACAGCTGGACGCTGGTTCGGTCTTTATTCGCGCGCGCCACGGTTCCCGGCCGCGGGGAGGGGGAGGCTACTCGCGCCCGCGCTGGGGCTCCGCGCCGCCGGCGCCGCCGCCCTCCCCCACCCCCGGAGGCCAGCTCGCCCGGAGGAGAGGCCCGAGGGGCAGGGTCTGGCTCCACGGCCCGGGGGGCTGTCCCAGCTGCAGCGCAAAGGCGTCGCCAGTCCCAAAGCGAGCCACGCGCCGGACCCCTGTCCCGCGGCCACCCCGGGCCGGCGTTCACACTGGAGTGGCCTTAGCCTTTTTCTTCGCCTCCTGTTTCGCAGGGTAGTCCCAGGGATCCATACGGGTCCGCTCCAGATTCAGCATGGGCTCCTCGGTGCTGGCGTCCCCGCTTTTCTGCCGCTCTGCTAGAATCATGGCCCGGAGGAGCGGCGGGTAGGGCACGCGGTGCGGACCGTCCTCGGTTGGCGCCGGCGTGAACGCGGTGAAGGCCGCCTCCTCGTGCTTGGGCACCAGCCGCCAGTCGTGGTACATGACCTGCCCGATCTCCCGGGCCTCGCTCTCCGTGCGTCCTGGGAAAGAAGGCCAGGGCTGAGCGCACGCGCGCTCGCGAGGCAGGCTGGGGTTAGGGTCAGGCCCGGCCCGCAGCGCCTCACCTCGGAAGGTCAGCACGCCCCACGCCTTCCCGTGCTCCAGGTTCTGCAAAGCAAGCGCACGGGGCGTCGGCACGGAGCGCGCGCTCGGCCCCTCCCCGCAGCCAGAGCGCCGGCGCCCCCGCGCGCACGCACCTGCGCCGTGTAGTCGGGCCGCACGCGCGTCAGGCGCCAGTAGCACGGCTCGTCGTGCTGCCACAGCCAGGACTTGCGCGTGACCAGGCGGCCCAGGCCGAAGAGCGGCAGGCGGCTAAGCAGCTGCAGCAGGCTGCTCTCGCGGCGCACGTCGGCCCAGGCGCGCACCGGCAGCCGGCGGCCCGAATACGGCCGCGTCAGCGTCTCGTAGTCCAGGGCGTAGCGCTGCGAGTCGCGCGGCCGCTCCCGCTGCTCCCGCAGGGCGCGCACGCGACGGGCCAGCTCGGCGATGAGCCGCGGCCGCACCTTCTTCCGCGCCATGGTCCGCGCCCCGTCCGCCCGCGCCCCGACCGGAAGCCGCGCCGCCGCCGGAAGCGGCCTGTGTCCCGCGGAAAGTTGTCCGGGTGCGGCCGGAAGCGCAGTGGGGGCCGGGCCGACGATGGCGCGGGAGGGCTCCGGGGGGTCGGGGTGCTGTCGCCGGGCGGGGACCCGGGCCAGGGGTCGGCGGCGGCCGCCGACCTGGGAGGTCTCGGACTCGGACGGCGAGGGCCCCGCCGGCGCGGAGGAGGAGCGCGGGGCGGAGACGGAGGATCGGAGGGCAGAGGCCGAGGAGCGCGGGGCGGCGGCGGAGAAGCGCAGGGCGGAGGCCGAGGAGCGCGGGGCGGAGACGGAGGATCGGAGGGCAGAGGCCGAGGAGCGCGGGGCGGCGGCGGAGAAGCGCAGGGCGGAGGCCGAGGAGCGCGGGGCGGAGACGGAGGATCGGAGGGCAGAGGCCCAGGAGCGCGGGGCGGAGGCCGAGGAGCGCGGGGCGGCGGCGGAGAAGCGCAGGGCGGAGGCCCGCGGGCCGGGGCAGGCCCTGCGGCGCGTGGCGGTGCGCGTGGACCCAGGTGCGTGGGGCGCCGGCGACACCCCCGAGTCCGCCCTCCGCCCCGCAGTTGGGTCGGATTCCCGGCCGGGCCCAGGCGGGGGTCCGCTCCCCGCGGCCGCGCCGTGGTGACAGCCGTGTCCCTGCGGCACATCGCAGCCCTTCTGGAAGATGCTGGTGCTGACATCCTGCTGGAGGCCCTGGGCGCCCTGGGCTGTGAGTACCGCATCGAACCCCTGCGCCCCGCCCGGAGCCTCCGGTGGACGAGAACGAAGCCGGACCCTTGTCCCCGCACTGTGAGTGTCGAACGGCTACACAGCGTACCCTGGCCTGAGCTGGCTCGCGCTCCCTTCACGCAAGTCTGCGGGGTTTGCAGAGCCGTAAGCTAGGAGCAGGAGCGCTGAGCAGGTGCTGGCCAGGTGCAGGGCCAGTGTCCGGTCCGTTACCTGGTCTTGGACTTGGCTCTGCCGTACAGCAGCCCCCACGGGGCCTGGGCTTGGTTATGGCCCCAAGCCTCTGAGTCACCAGGGTGC
Organism: Spilogale gracilis; assembly: GCA_004023965.1. NCBI lineage: Eukaryota > Metazoa > Chordata > Mammalia > Carnivora > Mephitidae > Spilogale > Spilogale gracilis. The sequence goes on along the minus strand of PITA01018122.1, from coordinate 31,884 downwards.
CTAAGGCAGGGCCCTGGGACCTGTGAGGTGGCGGGTGGGCAGCATCGTCCCTGGATGTCCCCACAGGTGCCTTCAGAGGTGTGGGCTGCCGACGAACAGGATCTTCTTCTGCTCCTGGAGCCCGAGGAGTTTCTGCAGGGCCTCGTGCTGCTCACGCAGGTGCCCCAGTCTGGGGGTGTGGGGGAGTACGTGGTCCTGCACACATCAGGAGGGGCTGGGCTCCTCAGCCTGGTCGCCATTCCCTACTCCAGGGGAGAGGGGCCAGAAGGTGTGTGCAGCAGCCTGGGGCCCCGGTCAGCAACCGCCGAGATGTGGGTGAGCTGAGGAAGCCACGTGAGTCCTTGCCCTGGGGCAGACGGGCCGCCGCTGGAGGGTAAAAGCCAGGTTAAGGACGGTTCTCTGGAGAGCTGAGTGACAAGGCAGAGGCATTAGGTTAGACCCCGTGCGCAGCTCACCGTTTGTGGTTTGGCGGTTCTCGGGCATCTGCTGAATGCTACACAAATGACGGCCTGGGGGACAGAGGTAGAGAGAAATGGCGGGTGGGGGCTCAGGGCCCCTGTTCCAGGTGCCTGGGAGGTGTGGGCTTTCACAGGACCCTTGGCCTGGTGGGAGGTGCATAGCTGGCTTCCAACAGGAGCTGCGGGCAGAGGAAGCCTCTCTCCCCGGGACCGCCGAGTCTCTCTCGGGCCGACTTGTTTCTGCCTCCAGACACAGCGGCCAGGTCGCCAAGGGGCCCTGCCTGCTGCGGCCCCAGAAACAGGAGTGTTAAACCCTGGTTTGCAGACCCGTGGCCCGTCCTGCTCCGTGCCCTGGATCTGTCCTGAGAGCGCCGCCAGCGCCCACGTGGCTGTCATCGGGCTGGAGGCCTACCTGTGGTACCCGTCATTCTCACGCTCGTAGTAGGCCTGGCTGGGAGGCGGGAGGCGGGGCAAGGCAGTGGGGGCTCGGGGGGTTGCTGTGACACAGCTAACTGCCTTCCTTGGGGGGGCTTGGGGAGTGATGGGGTTTGGGCAGCCAGAGGGATGGTCACTTCTCAGGTCTCACCAGCCCAGCCCCCAGGAGGTGCGGCAGCCAGAGAGCCCAGCGGTGGTCCGTGCCCCAGTGGCCCTGAGCTGGCCCAAGGTGGAGGAGGTGAGGGCCTGTCGGGGGGTGAGCGGCTCGCCCTTCAGTCCTACCCTTGGTCCTGGAGCTGGGGCTGCTCTTCAAGGCCCCACAGCCCCAGCTTGGGTTCCGGAGCAGCACGTGCGGTTGGTCTCAGCTGGGTGTCTCCCAGGGGTGACCTTGTCTGACCCCCGCCGTGGGCTCACATCCTCAGGCCCTGGTCCTCCTGCAGCTCTGGGCCCATCTGGATGTACTGCTCGTGGCCTCCTGGCAGGAGCTGGCGAGGCACGTGTGCGCCTTCACCAGGGCCCTCGCTCAGCGCCCCCTCAAGTACGTGCCCCCCACCCAGACTGGGGGCTCTGGCGGGGGGAGGGGACAGGGACGCCCGGATAGGTGGGATCAGCGAGGGCCGAGGGCCTTGTGGAGCTGGGATGGGATGCTCCCCAGACGTGAGGACTCTAGAAGCTTCCTTGTATCTTTCTGTGCAGGCAGTACCGGGACTCCCAAGCCTTTTCCTTCTGTGTGGCTGGGCGCTGGGCGGCCGGCAAGCATGTGGCGAGAGATGGCACGGGGCTGCGAGGGGTCTGGTGGCAACAGATCAGGCAGTTCCACCGGGTCAGCCCAGCCGTGGCCGACGCCATTGTCACTGCCTTCCCCTCCCCGCGCCTTCTGCAGCAGGTGGGCCCCCGGCCGCCCTCCGCCCCCAGTGTGGAGCTGGGTCCCCAGCGGCCGCCCTGCTCATCCCCGTGCCTGCCCTAGGCGTACGTGAGCTGCAGCACGGAGCAGGAGCGCCTGGCTCTCCTGGCAGACCTCCCTGTGAAGACGGGCGGCGGCGGCGTGCGGCCCCGCAGGGTGGGGCCTGACCTTTCGCGCCGCATCTGCCTCTTCCTGACCTCCACCAACCCTGAGCTCCTACTGGACCTGGGCTCCTGACTGGGCCTGTGGGGCAGGAAGGGGCCCCGTCCCACCAGCAGGACGGTGAGGCCTGCCCCACGCAGGGGGAGGCATCAGGGCATTGCCCCCAGGGGGGTAGGAGGATGCGGGGCAGCCAGAACATCCTCGGGGAACTGGGATGGGCAGGAGAGCTGGGGTGAACTTCCCCCGCCCTGGGTCCCAGACACACTGGCCACGGAGCCGGGGCCCAGTTGGGGTCACGAAGGGGGGAACACACACCGGTCACGGGGAGACTTGGGGATGGCACAGTCAGAGAAGCAGTAGAGTCTCAAGGGAGGAGGGAGAACCGGGCTGCCTCTCCTAGAGGGCGCCGGGCCCGGCGTGAGGACAGCCATGGACACCTGGGAGCCCCGGGTCTCAGCCCCAACTCTCCTCATCTGGCCACCACGGAGGCATTACATAAAGTCTAAGTTTATTACGGTCATTTGAGTCTGAGACGGGAGGGACAGTGGCTGACGACATGCGAAAGCAGGTGGAGAACAGTCCAGGCCGGTGGCAAGCACACGGGGCTACCTCTGCCTGCATCCCCGGGGCCAGAGTCGGTTCAGAAGAGCCTGGCCGGCCACTTCCTCGCAGCACCAAAGGCTGATGCTCCCCAGGCCACAGGCCCACTGAGGCCCAGACTACCATCAGCGGGAGTCCACCCTCTGGAGCCCCATCCAGAGTGGGGCGCAGAGCCAGTGGCTGCATGACCCCGGGAAGGCAGCGTCCACACAAAAGCGGTCAGGTCCGTCGGCAGCGTTTCCGCGGGTGGTGCCGGGGCTCCGGGCTGCTGTCGCCGGCCGTGGGCGTGGGGGCTGGCGCGGGGGGCTTGCGGCGGCCACAGCTCATGCTCAGAACCCAGCCGAGCTTGTGGCGCAGCACCTGCTTGAGGCCAGGCGGCAGGGGCAGCCCCTCGAGCGTGTCCCCGGAGTCGGGCCGCAGCTGGCGCAGCCGGTAGCAGCACAGGTACTGCAAGGAGGTGATGCTGGCGCACGAGCGGATGACCTTCATGCTGCTCTTGGCCGCCGTGGAGCACACCATCGGGTAGAACTTCTTGTTCTGCAGCTTGGTGGCCGCCACGCCTGGGGGGGAGGCACCACCTGAGCCCCAGGGCCGCCCGTGCGCACGCACGCTCTCACCACTCCTCACACGGCCCGCCCTCTGGGAACCCCAGGACCTCAGGCTTCTGGGGGGCCATAGTTCACACCCCCGCAGGCAGCGGTCAAGGTCCCAGGTGCCCTCACCTATGCACTTCCTGTTCTTAAAGAAGGTGAGCGTCCCGTGCCAGGTATCTAGGTGCACGCCGATGATAGAGCCCTGGCCGAACCTCGATGAGAAACTCATCTTATCGCCCTTGTGGTGGAGGAGCCCTGGGGGGCAGTGTGGGTGCAGTGAGCCCTGCGGCCTCGGGGTCGTGGCCTTCCCTCCACCCGTCCTGCCTGCCCTCAGGGCCCCGCGCACCCGTGTACGAGAGGCCCCAGCTGTCCTCGTCCCTGCCGAGCAGACTGCAGAACGTGTGGTGGTACTGGTCTAGGTCCACATCTGACGTCCCAATGCCCACCATCTGGGAAGGGCAGGTGCGTGGGACCGCGGCCCCTGGGATCCCACGCACCTGCCCCAGCCCCCAGCCGCCTGCTGCACACTGACCATGTCGGTGCCGTAGACCGGTGAGGTCATCTTGATCTCCCAGAAGTGCTGGCCCTCCCCCAGCTCCTTGGTGCCCCTGATGGCCGCCGTGCCACAGCTGTACTCCATGTGGAAGCTGACCTTCCGGTTGTCACAGCTCAGTAGGGTGGCCGAGGATTTATTCAGGTCGTCCCACACCCAGTCAAAATCTGCAGGAGCAGAGGAGGCTGGGGCTGGAAGGCCTGCGGCCAGGCTCCCCACTCCCCAGGCCCCGGCTCCCCCCCACCCCCGCCCGGTTCTCACGGTCGTCCTCCTCGCCGCAGCGGCAGTCCTTCTCCTTGCCACGGTGTGCCGCGTGCAGGCTGCTGCAGAAGGAGGCCTCGCTCTGGCCGTCACAGTCACAGAAGGACTCCCCGGTCACCGGCACGGCACTGGGGATGGGCGGCGGCAGGGCCGAGGACTCCGGGTCGGAATCGGAGTCACTGTGCTGGGAGAGGAGGACTGGCTGCTCCTGCCTGGCGCGCCCTCCGCCCTCCGTCACTGCGTGCAGGTCAACCACACCAGTGCCCCAGACTGGGCCCCAAAGGGCCTCCCTGGGTCCGCTGTGCACAGCCGGCCCCCCACCCTCGTCCAGCGCCACCCCCAGTGACCCTGGACGACACCTCCAGCCTCCGGGGAATGGGTTCAAGGGCTCTCCCCTGCGTCCGCACAGCCCTGGGGTCCCTGGGCGCCCTGCCGCCAGCCAGCCCAGTAGGGCTGCCTGCTGCCCCGTTTCCCCTGCGGGCCACCCGGAGCAAGGGAGCGCAGGCCCGTCTGCTGCTGACCCAACGCAGGCAGCCTGGAGCTCCTCACAAGGAGCATGTGGGCTCCAGGGCCCCCGTGGCAGAGCCCCTGCGCCTGTCCTGGGCTGTGGCCCTCCGGTCATCCACGGAACGGGTGGCTCCTAACCCAGAGCAGGGCCCCGGAGCCCCAGTTCGCGTGTCCACGTGTGAAGCTGCTGCCGCAGCCGGACGGCCCCCCAGGGGCCCGGTCCTCGAGGCACGCATTCCACATCTCGAGGGCCTGGTCACGGCCCAGAGCCAGATCCTTCCAGAAGGTCAGCCAGAGGCGCTAATGCTATAGATGCCCTCTGCGCTCGGAGCTGTTCTGAGGTGAGGCCCTGGGCCAGCCTGCGAGGGGCTGGGGTCTCACTGGCCGGGGTCCCGGTGGGGCTCCACACTCTGCGCGGTGCTCTCCTGGCCACCAGGACCTCCTTTCCTGAAATGCTCTCTAATTCTGCAGGCCAGCCGCCCCTGCTCAGACCCAGGCAGGGCCTGGCCTACCTCAGGGTTCCGCCGCCTTGCTGGCCCCACGCGTGCCCCCCCCCTCCCGCTGTATCCATCTGGGGGGGGGACGGCGCTTCCAGCCCCTCCCTCCTGGGCTGTGCTCCTCTACTGCTTTCTCCCCGCAGCACAGAGCCTGAACAAACCTGCTCCTTGTTTCTCTCCTAGCACCCAGGGCTGCAGAGACCCAGCTCAGGAGGCTGGAGGCCTCAGTCACAGCGCGGCCACCAGGAGGCGGGAGGAAGGACCAAACACCCCCCTGGCGTGGAATGCTGACGCCCCAAAGGCCGAGGCAGAGCACGGCTTGTCAGAGGCCGCCCCCTTCTCACCTTGTCAAGCGCGGGGTCACAGCCCTGAGCACTGCAGGTCTGGGTGGGCAGCCCCGAGGGGCTGACACGCCCACCCACACAGCCAAGGCCTCCAGGCCCATCAGGTGACAGACAAGCTACAAGCGTGTGTCACCGGCTCTGCGCTGGTCTCCCAACCCCTCCTGCATCATCTGGCGATGAGCTGGCCAGGCAGAGACAGGCGGGAGAACAGACTGCTCGGGTCACGTGGTCAGGGGGAGCTGGAGGTGGGACAGGAATGCGGGCCGAGGCCTCCCGCAGGCCTGGACAAGGAGATTGGGGAGGCCCTAGGAAGGGGCCCGGGACACGACTGCCTCCGGTTCTCCTGGGGTGTGGCCGTTCCACAGGGCTCAGCCACCTGCACTCTGTAGAGAAGATAAGCGCTTCCTTCCAGGAAACCCAGCTGGGCCAGGGCAATGACACGGGGTGCCTAGGACACGGCAGAGCTCAGTCACCCAAGGATGACCCCTGCCGGAAGCAGCTGCGCCCTGACCAGTCATCCACGGTGCCCACCTCCAGTAACGCGCGCGAGCCGCCCCGGCCGCCACCGCGGGGGTGTCCCAGCCGTTCTTCTGCGGGCCGCAGGCCTCCCCGAGCTCTGTAGCCACTGAGTGTAGGAGGGCACCGGCATTTTGCTCTCTAAAAACTCTTAAGTCCTCTTTCTACGTACATGTACACAAACATGAACCGTGTGTCCACACGGGCGGAGAGGACGCCTGGGAGCACACGCAGAGGTGCCTTTGGGTGCTGGCCAAGTGCAATGGAGATTTTGTTGAACCGACCAAAACAGCAAATTTCTGGACCCCAGAGAAGAGTCAGAGACAAAGGTGGAATCTGCCCTGGGGTCCTGTCGCCCCAGGGCCGCGTGGGTCCTTAACCAGAGTAAAGGGGGGCCTCCCGGGGCGTCCTGCCTCAGGCACTGCCTGCCCTGGGCGCCTTGGCCCCTTCTCCAGCCACGCCCACCTCCCCCACCAGGACCTACCTGCCCGTCGGAGTCGTAGCCCCAGTCAGGGGTCCCTGCCGGAGCCACAGCCCGGGCATCTGTGTCTCGGCGGGCTGCACTCAGGACGAAGTGCCAAGCTCTGCTGCTCCGAGGGCGCCTGGCCATGACGGACAGGACCTGGAGGAACACCCAGGCTCTGAGCCGAGAAGACATGAGGCAGTGGTCCCGTGCTCCACCCCCGGCCAGCTGGACTGGCCCCGTCCACAGGTGGGAGCTCCCCTGAGCCCTGTGGGTGCCGAGCGAGGGCTCTGGAAGTCCCCCCGCTCCCCGGCCCCAGGCCTCCCTCCAGCACGCAGGCACCTTGAGGAACACCAGGCAGAGAGTGAGGAACACCGTCCAGATGCCCATGACTCCCGGCATCTCAGCCGGTCGGAGCTCGGGCATCCCCAACCTTGTGTGGCTCCTCCTCTGTGGTCCACTTGGACAAATGGCATGTCCAGCCCCGCAGTTCCTCATGCCAGAGCCACGGCAGTCACCCCAACAGCCTCACACGCCCAGCACCACCTCCCAACCATGTCCTGAACCCCTCGCCGGCCCGCGGCCACCGTCACTCGGGCCCCTCCCGCTCCACTCACTACAGCCGAGCTGACTTTCCGGAGACGCAGACCTTAAAGCCTGAAGCAAGTCTCAGCCAGTGTTGAGGCTCGTGGGCCTTGCGTGACCCCCGTGCCTCCGGGGGCGAGCCCCGTCCCGCGCTCCGCCCACAGTGCCCTCCTGGGGCTGTCGCCGGCCCGCCGGCCCCCGAGCGCTCCCCGAAGCGCCCGCCGAGTCCCGGGTCCCGGGTTCCCGCCGCCGCCCGCAAGAACAAAGACGCGCCGGGGCCCCGCGCCGCCAGGGCTCCCGCCAGGCCAGCGGGCGCGGCGGCGCCGGACGGACCCCGGGGGCGCGGACGCCGCCCGCCGCCGCTCACCTGCCACGGCTTCGCCGCCGCCGCCGCCGCGCTCCGCCGGGCGGCCGTGACCTACTTTCCGCTCCGGAGCGAGGCGTAAACAATCCCCGCCCCGCAGCCCGCCCCCCGCGCCGCATTGGCCCCGCGGCCGCCACCGGGCGCTGGCGGCTGGGGGCAGCGGGCAGGGGGCGGGCCGTGCGGCACATGCCTCCTGCCGAAAGGTTGTTGGACCTGTCAATCCTGACTCCGTCTCCCTATTGGTCTCCTCTCAAGCCGTCGGCGAGAGGGCCTGTGTGCCCATTGGACGCGGGGCGAGGCCGGGACTGAGGGAAGTGAGTCCATTTCTGGTTCGTTGTGGGCACCGGAAGCTGCGTCCCCTTACGTGAGATGTGAGTGGCTGAGAGGAGCGCGGGTGAGCCTATCAGGACGGCCAGGGGGAGGGCGCTGCGCGGAGCGGGGTTTGGGGCGGTGGACCCAGGCGAGGCGGCCCGGCTGGCGGCATGGAAGCGGCGGCGGCGGCGGGTGAGTGCGCGGCCCCGGGCGTTCTGGGCGGTTGTCGCCGGCGCCCGTGGGGTGCTGGGAGGGGGGCCCGCCGCGTCCTGCTGCTCCCCGGGGACCCTGGGTCGGGGGCCTGGTCGCGGCAGAGCCGTGGCTTGAGCGCGGTTCCCGGGAGCCAGAGCGCCGCGTACTCTTGGTTCTTCCGGGGAGCGGCGTTCCAGCACGGTGCGAGCCGGCCCGGCGCCCTGCGCAGCCCCTCCCCGCCGGGCGCTGGAGGCGGGGCCTGGGGGGCCCCTGCGGGAGGCTGGCCTGGGGTGCTGGTGCTGAGGTCAGAGGGCGCCGAGAACATTAGGGTGTTGCGGAGGGATTGAGGCTTGCGTGGGTGCCACTTTAGGCTTATGGGAAGGAAGGGCGAGGGCAGAGTGGCCCGCGGCCCACAGCGCCGCGGTGTTGGGTCCAGGGCCGCTTGGGGAGTAGCCGGGGATGCAGGGGTGTGGTCTGAGCCAGAGAGCTGGCTGTGGGCCCACGTGTGGTTGAAGCTCTAGGTCTCTAGCGCTCTAAGCATTCCTCCTGAGGACGGGAGGCCAGGGCTGCTTTGGGTACTTCTGATGCCCGCGGAAGGGTTGGGCGCCTCGGGCGTCACACCTGAATTCTGTGAGTGGGGGCGGGGCTGCCCCGGCACAGGTGCACCTTAGCTGTCGTGATGGCTCCGTTTCCGCTGGAGTCATCCCGGAGCCTGCAGCCCCTCCGTTCACATCTCACGCACCTGCTCACAGAAGAGAAGGGAGGCCACAGGTCAGACCTTCCAGCCGTGCTTCCGTCATGGCAAAGGGGCAGGTCTCGGAATTGGGGGCGAGGGAGGTGCTAGTGACCCTTCTGAGTGAGCCTCGGAGAGCATCTGGTGCGAGGGGGGATTCCCTGCCTTCCTTCCCTCTTCTGCTTTTGACCAGAGCCTGGAAACCTGGCAGGTGTCCAGCATATCCTCCTCGTTCTCTCGGGAAAGGGGGGGGTCGGGAAGAGCACCATCTCCGCGGAGCTGGCCTTGGCCCTGCGCCACGCAGGCAAGAAGGTGAGCGCCCCTTCCCCAGCCCCTGCACCGCCGGCCCTCTGCTCCCGCCCCTCGTGGACATCCTGCCTCTTTGCAGGTGGGGATCCTTGACGTGGACCTTTGTGGCCCCAGCATCCCCCGCATGCTTCGGGCACAGGGTAGGGCCGTGCACCAGTGTGACAGTGGCTGGGTCCCCGTCTTTGTGGACCAGGAGCAGAGCATCTCCCTCATGTCCGTGGGCTTCCTGCTGGAGAGCCCGGATGAGGCTGTGGTGTGGAGGGGCCCCAAGAAGAACGGTAATGACTGGGCGCGGGACCCGGGACGAGTTCCCACGGGAGCTACGGGTCCTCCTCCACCAGGTTCTTGGGTAAAGCCGGAGGCTCTAGCGCCCGCCTATTTCCAAAACGGTTCTGCGGCTCACCTGAGCAATCAGGCCTGCATGGGAGCTAAGAGCAGGAAGAACCTCCGCGAGGTTGTCAGTGACCCCATCCGTGTCCCTGAGCGGGAACGGTTCTGCTGGGACTGGAGGCCACCCCGCGTGGGGCCGGGGCAGGGGGGCACCGGTGGGCACCACAGGCCGTATAATTGGCGGAGGGGGGTGCCGAGACTGCGTGCGTGGCGTGCTGTCGCGGCATGTCGCTGTGGGTCACTGTCTCTCCCGCTGCAGAAGCTGGAGGTGGACCCAAGTCCAGCCGTGGACTCCCCCCACCCCCCGGCCAGGAGGATTACAGCTCCTGGCTCAGACCCGAGTGGAAGTCTCGGGGGGCAGGGGTGGCCCCACAGCCAGGAAGAGAGGGGTGCTTGTGGGGCTTGTATGGTGTGTGTCCCACACTCCGTGAGGAGTGGGACGGATCGGGGAGACCCCTGGGAGACCCCTGTGAGACCCCCGGGTCTCTGCAGCGCTGGTAAAGCAGTTCGTGTCTGACGTGGCCTGGGGACCGCTGGACTACCTGGTTGTGGATACGCCACCTGGGACCTCTGACGAGCACATGGCCGCCGTGGAGGCGCTGCGCCCGTACGGCCCGCTGGGGGCGCTCGTGGTCACCACGCCACAGGTACCGCGGGAGCCCCGGCCCCGGCACTGCTCCTGGCTCTCGACAAGCTCGGTGACCGCTGTCCTCTGTTGCCTGGCCGCAGGCAGTGTCCGTGGGGGACGTGAGGCGGGAACTGACCTTCTGTAGGAAGACGGGGCTGCAGGTGGTTGGCATCGTGGAGAACATGAGTGGTTTCGTCTGTCCCCACTGCGCAGTGAGTCGTGGGGACTTGGGGGACGCAGGGGTGGTCAGACATTCTCCGGGTGACGGGGACACCCCTGGACCTGCGCCTCAAGTGTGTGAGAGGTTCCTTAAGGGGTCTACTCATCTGCATTCCAGGAGTGCACCAATGTCTTCTCCCGGGGAGGCGGGGAGGAGCTGGCCAGACTCGCCGGAGTCCCCTTCCTGGGTGAGCACCGCAGAGCCGCCGCTGGGCCTCTGCTCCGGGGCTCTGAGCTCCCTGTGGCCGGCGGGCATGACACGTGGTGGCGGCCAGCCGGGCTCGAGCGGGAGCCCCGTGTGGGTGGGGCTGGGGAGCTGGCCCTCCACCACCCTCACAGCCCCTCCCCTGCCCTCTCCTTCACAGGCTCGGTGCCTCTAGACCCTGAGCTCACGAGGAGCCTGGAGGAAGGTCGAGACTTCATCAGGGAATTCCCTAGGAGTCCCGCCTTCCCCGCGCTCTCCTCCATAGCCCAGAAGGTTCTGAGTGAGGCGCCTGCTCGCCTCTCCTGACCAAGGCAGCCCCCTCTCGAGTCTGGCTGCGCGCAGAGGTCGTGGCTGTGCGGGCATCTTTCTGCGCCTCCCGGAGCCACATCTGGGGTTTCTGGGGCCTCTAGGTGTCAGAGCGGTCGGCCGAGGGTGGTTCTGTCCGGCGGGGTGGGGGGCGCAGTGGCAGGGCCCCGGGGAAGGTGTGGGGTCCCGGTGGCTGAACTCTCGGGCCCGAAGCCAGGGCTCCACGTGGGTCGGTCTGCGCGTCCACCGCCCTCAGTGCCGCCGTGAGCGACGCCGGTCACAGAGGGGAGCGTCTTGTGACGCACTGGACCTAACTTGAGAAGAACCCACATTAAACGTGCTCTGCTGCCCCAGTTACGGGTCTGATGCTTGCAGAGGGCCGTGCCCTGGTCCCACCCGAGCCTTAGCGCGCTGGCACGGCCCACGGCGGCCGGCTTTGCCCTCTGGTGCCCCTGCAGACGCCTGGGTCGTGTGTGCCGTCCGTGTGTGGAGGGCCTGCGGCGGCAGAGGAGTTCATGCTGTTGGGGGGGCTCAGCCCGGTGCCGCCGTCCATCCGTCCGTCCCCGATCGCCCTCCCGGCTGCGGGCCAGCTCAGAGCTGGGAGTGAGGGGCGGGAAGCCCAGGGAGGCCGGGTGGGACAGTGGGACAGGGTGGCCCCAGGGCAGGGGTGACGGGTCCGGGTGCGCCATGGACAGACGTTTCCTGGTGTGGAACTGGAGGGTAGAGGAGGGGCTGCTGGGGGACAGGGGTGTTGGCCTGGGGCTGGGCAGCGGGAGCCCACACCGCACCGGCAACGAGCAGCGGCCGCCCCAGCTGTGCCCAGCTTCCCAGGTCCAGGGTGTCCAAGGACGCTGCCAACGGTGACAGCGGAGATGCCGGGGCTCTTGACAACGGGAGGGGGAGCTGGCGCCCGAGGCGCAGGTGGGGGCACAGGCCCGAGCTTTCCTTCCCCCCCCCCAGCTACACTCCTGTGGTCACACGCATGTATCAGATGGCTTTTAATGAGGGACGTGGGGGGAGGGCCCTGCGGCTGCACTGTGTCCCCAAGGGGGTCATTGCAGGGACGCCGGGGCGGCACCAGGCCAGGCCACGGTCAGCAGTGAGCGAAGTGGGCCTCGGCGACGTCACGCAGGTCGAGGCCTGCGACGCCCGGGGGGCTGGCACAGGTGATGTTGTTGTAGGCGTACACGGGCGGCTGGCCGTCGTCGGCCTCCAGCGCCGCCTGCATGAAGCGCGGCACGACGCTGGGCTGCTGCAGGGCCAGCGCCCTCAGGGCCCGGAGCGGGCAGCTGCACTCCCAGGGGTTGCCCTCGAGCCACAGGCGCTCCAGGCCCGGGGCCTGCGGCGTGAAGGTCCGCAGGGAGTTGTTGCGCAGGCTCAGGTAGCGCAGCCGGGGCAGGTCGGCGCCGGGCAGGGCCTCCAGGCGGTTGTGCGACACGTCCAGCCAGAAGACGCGCCGCAGGGGCCGCAGGGCGTCCGCCGCCAGCGCCGCCAGCCGGTTGCCCGAGAGGAGCAGGTACTCCAGCTTGCCGAGGCCCTGGAACACCTGGGCCGGCAGGTGCGTGAGCTGGTTGGCCGTGAGGTCCAGCTCCAGCAGCTCGGCCAGCCCGTCCAGGCCCTGCTCCTCCACGGCCGCGATGCCGTTGCCCTTGAGGAAGAGGCGGCGCAGCCCCGAGAGGCCGGCGAAGGCGTGCGGCCGGATGCGGCCCAGGCAGCCGCGCTCCAGGTGCAGGCTGTGCAGCCGTGCCAGCCCCAGGAAGAGCTGCGCGGGCAGCGTCCGCAGGCAGTTCCCCGACAGGTTCATGACGGCCACGCTCCGCAGGCCCAGGAAGGCGCCCGCCTCGATCTCCCGGATCTGGTTGTCGTTGAGCGCGAGCACCTCCAGCTGGCCCAGGCCCTCGAAGGCGCCCTCGGGCAGCTGCCGGAGGCGGTTGTGGCTGAGCTGCAGCTCCTCCAGGAAGCGAAGGTCCTTGAAGGTGCGTGGCCGCAGGCCGGCGAGGGCGTTGTGCGACAGGCGCAGGACGTGCAGGCCCAGCAGGCCGGGGAAGGTGTCCTCCAGGAGGCCACTCACGCGGTTGTGCGACAGGTCGAGCCAGCGCAGCGCCTTCATGCCCAGGAAGGCGCCGGGGGCCACGGCGGCGATGGCGTTGCGGTCCAGGTAGAGCTTCTGGAGCCGGGGCAGCTTGGCGAACACGCCGGCCTTGACGGCGCGCAGGGCGTTCCTGCTCAGGTCCAGCACGCGCAGCTCGGCCAGGCCGCAGAAGAGCGGCGGCTGCAGGTAGGCCAGCTTGTTGCCCGCCAGCACCAGCTCCCGCAGGCCGGCCAGGCCCCTGAACGTGGCGTCGGGGAGCACGGCCAGGCTGTTCCAGCCGAGGTTGAGGTCCCAGAGGCTGGCCAGGCCCTGGAAGAGGTCCTCGTCCACGCGGCCGAGCAGGTTGTTGCTCAGGCCGAGTGAGGCCAGGCCCGGCGTGTGCAGGAAGGTGCGGGCGGCCAGGCTGCGCAGCTGGTTCCGCTCCAGGTGCAGGTGCTGGAGCTGCCGCAGGCCGAGCAGCGCCCGGGGCTCCAGGCTGGCCAGCCCGCTGCCCTGCAGGTTGAGGAAGGCAAGGCCGGACAGGTTCTGGAAGGCGGCCTCGGGGATGGAGGATAGGTTGTTGCCGTCCAGCCACAGGGCCCTGGCGCTGGCCGGGATGCCATCGGGCAGCCGGGTGAGGTTCCGGGAGCTGCAGAACACGCTGAGCTCATCAGCGTAGTCGTCATGGCCGCAGGTGCAGACGGCCGGGCACTGCGGGCTCTCAGTGGCCCCCGGGGCCCCGGGCTCCACTCCCTCCAGGCCGCAGGGGCCCAGCGCTGCCCAGGAGACCAGCAGCACGGCCAGGACCGGGCCTCCTGCAGGGAGAGGGGCCAGAGGACTTGAGACCCGGGGCGAGGGCCGCAGCCTGTCCACGCGCTCCAGCGTGGAACTCAGCCCCCGACCACAGCACGTGACCATCAGAGGCAGCTGCGCTCTCCCGGCCTGAGCCGGACGCCAAGCTGGGCAGCACAGCCGGGACGTGGTCCGGCTTCCACCCTGCAGGCCTGCCGGGCTCCCGATGCCTGTTCTCGAGACAACGGAGGGTGGGGGCAAGTGGCCATTCGGTCGTGTGGCCGTCTGCATCCCCAGCATGGACCCTCGAGTGGGGCCGTGCCCCCAGGTGGGTCTGCGGAAGGCCTGAGGAGTGGCGAGTGAAGAGAGGGGTGCCACCGCAGTGGGGCACCAGAGTGGGGGGCCCTCACCCTCGTGCGGGGGGAGGAGCGGGGCGCCTGCTTCGGGACACGCAGGGATGCCGCTCCCTCAACTCACCAGGGGTCAGGGGTGTTTTGGGACCCAGGGCCCCACACCGACAACACCCCGAATCGGGGCCCATCCCTGCCCTCGGAGGGCGCGGGGTGTCTAGGCAAGGCCAGAGGCAGCAGCGGAGGGTGCCCCACACCCACTTGGACAAGGCCGGGCCCCGAGGGGGATGGGGTGACAGGGGCCTGGCCTGGGAGGGTCCCTAGGGTGGGGTGGAGGAGACTCGCGCTCTTGCACCCCATCCTGGGCCCTGGGACCAGACAGGAGGTGGGCAGAGGGAGCGAGGTGCCCCAGGGCGCATCTCGGGACGCCACTGCAGCAGCACTCATGCACTCATGCCGTCGGCCCGCCCCGCGCTGAGCTTCACCGGGGCTGCCCCTGGCCTCGTGGGCTCGCGGGCGTGGGGTTGGTACCCCCCGAGTGAGGGGCTGGGGCCCCGGGCGCACACCTCACCTCCAATCGGGGCCATCCCGCGTGCAGAAGAGACCACAGGCGGGCCACGACCCAGGTGCGTCTGCAGGGGCCGGCTGCTCCTGCCCTCTGACTGCCGCACTGCCGGGGCAGCCGGCCCCTGTCGCTGGCCAGCCCAGCCCAGCCCTGCTGGCCCGCAGTCCATTAACCCTCTCGTGCCTGGCACGCAGCGTCAGCCCCCCAAACGCCCAGGGCCCAGACAGCACAGGGGAGAGGCTGGGGGGCTGCCTTCCCCCCAAAGCCACCTGCAGGTTTGGCTGGCCCCCAGCTCCCGGGGGTGGGCGCCTCGGGCAGCTGTGGGGAACCTCCCACTCAGCGGACGGCCGTGTGGGAGTTAAGTGGGAAATGGGCCTGGCACACTGACCACCTCCCTCCTTCTCCCTGCCCATTTCCTAACAACCTGGGTGGGGTCCTCATTAGGACTTCTGGGGCTCAGCCTCGGCTTCTGGGACCTCAGGGTCAGCTGGTGTCTGGTCCCTCCTCCCCCAGCCTCTTCTAGGAACACCGGGCAGGGCCCCTGGTCCTCTGGTGTTTGCTCTCCCCTAGCACTGCCTCCCGGGAGGAGCGGAGGGCGGCCTGGCCTTGGAGGCCAGTCTTGTGGCTGCAGGACCAGCCTCCACCTGCTTTGGGACCCAGGCTGTCCCCCAGAGCTCCGATGGGGCCCTGACCAGCCTGCTCTGCGCAGGATGGCTGCCCGGTGCGTGGCCCGAGGTCAGCCCCAGGTCAGGCCAGGAGGAGGGGTGGCAGCATGGCCCCTGGCCGCTCTCATGGGGGGGGGGGCCATGGCCGGCAAGGCCAAGGGGTCCTCAGCCAGCTGGTGAAGGCGCAGCCACGCCCCCTTGAGAGGAGAGGCAGGGCGCTCAGGGCCTTGGGAGACGCTCCAGCATACATCCGCAGGTCTACAGCCTGGCGGGCAGGGCTGGGGGGAGCTGTGGCACCCCTCTCCGTTCCCCTCACCCCTACCTGGCCCCCAGCTCTTGGTGCCCGGCCTGGGGGCAGCTTTATCTTTCCCTTTATTGAGCTTTGATTGATTTCCAGGTCGTTCTCAGCCTCTGTTCTGAGAAATTATAGATCCAGCAGAGAAAGTGCACGCCCAGAAATTGACCAGGTAAACATGGGTCTACACAGCACAGAGTGCCGACTCAGCACATCCCCTGCGAGCCCTTCCGCAGGGCCAGGAGGGAGGGTGTGCGGCGGCCGGAGACGGGGCCCCCCTAGCAACACCTGTACTCTGCCCCCACCGTCCCAGGTCCCTCACTGCCCTGGCCACTCAGGGGGCCGGTCACCTCTGGGTCTCCCCAAGGCGTGTGGTTTCATGTGCTTCCGACTGTCCCGTATATGGGGTCCCGCGCGAGCCCTGGGTCTGGCTGCTCGTGTGACGTGGATTCACGCGGCTTGGACACACAGAAGTGTCCCCGCGTCCTTGCCAGCGACTTGGGACGCGCTCCCCCCGCCCCCTGCTGCCCTTGGACACTGGGCCGTGAGCCTGTGGGTCCTCAGTGCACTTGCTGGGACCCAGGTGCCTCTCTTCCTGCAGGTGAGGCCCGACCTTGCCCAGTAGTTAGCAGGCCACCACCTCCGGGGGCCCAGAGGTGCCCTGCCCGCCCCAGTGCCACGGTCGGGGGCTTGCGATCCCCTGTCCTCGGACACCGTGGGGCCGCAGCCCCGAGGCTCGTCAGCTGGGGGGCTGGCCCGCTTGGTGGAGGGCCTGTGTCTCTAGCCGAGTTCTGGGGGTGGCTCAGTCTGGGTGCAGGTCCCTCATCAGGTGCACACAGCGGCATGTCCTCAGGCCCGGGCTCCGCTGGACGCCGCTTCCTAAGAGACGTGCCCGAGATGCCCTGCGCTGAGCACGACTCCTCAGAGTCCTGTACGTGCACCGGGAGCACCTCGGTGGCCCCGCCCACAGCCGGGGGGGCGTCTCAGTCCCTCGCGGAGCAAGCCCCCCCCCCCCAGAGCCCGGGCCGTGTCTGAGCCGGAACCCCAGCCTGCGGGAGCGTGGGCTGCGCTCAAGCCTGTGCGCCACGGCCTCCCCCGGCCCCACTCAGCCCTTCCCGACCTCTGTTACCGTCCCGTGCCAGGTGTTTAGACTTTTTCCTAGTTGGCTGTTACTTTTTGATTCTCTTTCCTCCTCAGTTTTGCACAGTTTTGCCGTCTCTGGGCTGAGAACTCCTGGCGGGCGCTGACAGGTACGACGCCCTTACCCGCAGTTCCCCTGCAGCGTGGCGCGGCCCGGCCCGAGCTCCAGCCACGGGCTCCGCTCCCACGCACTCTCACCCACCGGGCCACAGTGGGACCCACGCGGTGCGGCCCGACACCAGACTCTGCCCTGGACCCACCAGGGGACACTTCTTCCCCGGCCTCTCTGCCGCTCCAACTCAGGGCCAGCGTCCGCGGAACCTCTGATGGTTCTATAAGAGGTCTGGGGTTACTAGGAGCATGGGGGTGCTCAGCGCCCCGTACCCTTGCTTCACTGCTGTGACCCTCACCTCGCAAAGAAAACATTCTGAAGTTGGGTAAAGCCCACGGGACTTCCTAGGGACTAGCATGTGACCCAGGGCTGCGCGGGAGAGCAGGCAGACCCCACCCAGGAAAGCAGGTCACAGAGCCCGAGGGAGGCTCTCCAGGAAAGCTCCTCTGAGGGCAGCACGGGCCCTGGGTCAGGAGTCCGGTCTCTGTGCCCATACCCGATGGGCCATCAGCCCACGGCAGGACAGACATGAAGGAGAGAGGGCACGAAGTCCCCGCGGCCACGCTCCGTACTCCAGGCCAGATGCTTGGGGCAAGCTTCCAGCATCGCCCCGAGAAGCCGAGAAAGTAGGAGCCACAGCAAGACATCGGGGAGTGGGAGAGCACCCCAGACCCTTGTGAAAAAAGAGGGGTCCTGGCCCGCTCAGTCGGTGAACGTGCGGCTGAACCTCGGGGTTGTGCATTCGAGCCTCATGGTGGGTGTGGACATTGACTCAAGATCTTTTTTAAAAAAGGAAGAAGAGGGCGCCAGGGGGGCTCAGGGGGTTAGAGCCTCTGCCTTCAGCTCAGGTCGTGATCTCAGGGTCCTGGGATGGAGGCCGCCTCGGGCTCTCTGCTCCGCGGGGAGCCTGCTTCCTCCTCTCTCTCTGCCTGCCTCTTTCTCTCTGCCTACTTGTGATCTCTGTATCAAATAAAAAAATTTTTTTAAAGATTTTATTTATTTGACAGAGAGAAACACAGCCAGAGAGGGAACACGAGCAGGGGGAGGGAGAGAGGGAGAAGCAGGCTTCCCGCCGAGCAGGGAGCCTGATCTGGGGCTCGATCCCGGGTCTCCGGGATCATGACCTGAGCCGAAGGCAGTCGCCCAACCAACTGAGCCACCCAGGCGCCCCTGTATCAGATAAAATCTTAAAGAAAATACTGGAATGACGCCTCCCCAAGTGGCTGTAACTATTGAAAATGGCAGGCTCACGCTGTAATTCACCTTCTTCAAACTCCCAGAGCACAAAGGCGTACTCCAGGCCCTCCTCCCAGCAGCAGGTGGGCACACACGAGAAGGCGTCCGTGCCCTGCGGGCACCCACCGAAGGAGACCCTGTGAGGAGACTCCAGTCCGTGGGGGGACTTCGGGCCAAACCTGCGTGTGTCCCGCATGCGTGCCCCTCCTGGCGCCCCTCTATCACTTCAGTGCCCAGGGAGCACACCCAGCCTCCCACCTGCAGGCCTCCCCTACGTGCTGCCGACCCCCTGGGGTACACTTCCAGTCTCTGCCTGCCCTGACCTTCCCCTGCCCAGTGGCCCCCGACCCCGGGGTGCTTCACAGGCGAGCCCCCTTCTGTCTCCCTACAACCCCGTATCGCAGCTCAGATCCCTAGGGCAGAAACGGGCCTCCCAGTATAACTCACCAGGCACCCCTTCGCCTCCGCCACAGCCTCGCAGAAATGCTGGGAGAGGCCGGCTCCACCCGCCCGCTCACACCTTCAAGTGGGCACCGAGGTCCCCTCGCCCCCTCACGGCTCAGCCCTGCCCCACGGCCTGGCCTGGCTTGGCCTGGCCTCTCCTCCCCTCCCCACACCTCCCCTCCCCTCCCCTCCCCACTCCTTGTCTCCCCTCCCCTGGCCTCCCCTCCCCTCGCCTCTCCTCCCCTCCCCTCGCCTCCCCTCAGCCTCCCCTCACGGCTCAGCCACAGCCCTGCCCCACGGCCTCAGCATTTGCTCTTCTCTCCCGGGAGCCTCACCTGCTCAGGGCAACACGTCAGCGAGGCCTGGCCGGCCGCAACCACGCTTCCCGCTCCTTGCCGGGCTCTTACCCGTGCTTCCGCCGCCCAAGCCGGCCGCCGCGTCCCTCCGCCACAGCGGACACCTCCCCGGGCAGACGGAGGCTCCCGTGTGTTCACACTGAAGCCCCACAGCAGCTGCGCTCGGGTGAGGACGGGGACGAGGGCCACGGTCCTGCCCGCCTCCCCTCAACGCAGGAGACGCAGGGGCTGGCAGTGGGGCCGTAGGAGGTGCACGAGGGAAACGGAGCTCGGGCGGGAGGAGCAGGCTCCTGGAACCAAACTGACTGCGCTCTTCTACGTCCTGATTTAAAAAGACACCCTTTCCGCCCACAACAGCCCGGCTACGGGAAGCCAGCTGCCTGCGGACGGATGCAGGGATGAGATGTGCTGTGTGGCCGGACACACGAGTATCACACGGCGGCGACGGCGGGGATGCGCCTGCAGGGGCTGTGAGTGAGAGCAGAGAAACCCGCTGTCATATGTCTCACTGATAGGAGGCATTTGAGAAGCAAGACAGAGGGTCAAGGGGCAGGAGGGGAAAGGGAGACGAGCCATAAGACGCTGCCCCTCAGGAAACAAATGGGGGGGGCGCGTGCTATGGCGACCGATGGATCGCAGACCTGTACCCCTGACACAGTAGAGTGTTATGTTCAAAAAAGGGAAAAAGACATTGACAACGGCATCAAATGCTGACCAACCAGGGACTGCGTGTTCCCGGAGAGGCCGCTGGAGAGAGCACCGGGGGCCGGGGGGCCGGCAGCTGCTGCCCGCTGGTCCGTCTGCCCTTTCCCTGCTCCGGGCAGGGAGCCTCCGAGTCCTTGGGACCCCCCGGGGTACGCGGGGGTCAACACGAGGGGGACGTCCGTGCGCGCAGGGGGCCCGCGATCCCAGGGACGACGCCCTCACGCAAGCTCAGACGTGCCGAGAGGGTGACAGCCCGTGTTCCCAGACCTCGCCCGGGGACCCTGCTCTGCTCCTTTGTAGTCGAATCCCAACAGCAGCACTTCCCAGGGTTCTAGGAGCCGACGCGCAAGTGCCCGAGCGAGAGGCGTCCGGGCGGGGCCCCCGGCGGCAGCGGGCTGGGTGTCGGCAACGCGGAGAGCGTCGGGACCTGATGCTGGACCGGCCGCGTGTTCGTCACTTGAAAGCCACGTCACGGCGAGTCCAGAAACGCAGCGCGTGCCCGCATCACTCCTGTCTGACCCCAGCCATAAACATCGATTTATCCGTAAGGGAAAACGGCCAAGACACCCCCCCGAAGGACAAAGCTGGGCCCCGTCCCTTCCTGGAAACGAAGAATCATCCTGCGGCTGGGGCCGCAGCATTCAGCATTCCCGCGGGAACCACGGGCCCCGAGGCTCAGAATCGCGCGGAGGAGGGGAGGGGACCCGTCCCGTGCGCTTGACCACAGCAAGGATTTCTCCCACAGGACGCCGGGAGCCCGAAGCCAGCACCCACCTGGGGGTGACTGCGGCGCGCAACGCAGGACACGGGGGTCCTGTGTGACCAGGGAGGGACAGAGCCCAGGAGGAAGCCGTGCCCCCGCAGTCTGGGGGAGGAAATCCCCGCGGCCGCGCTCGCTCGTCCAGGACAGAGCCCAGCGTCCCCGGCGGCGGCGGTGGGCCCCACGGCAGGGCGCACACAGTGCGGCGGACAGGCGGCCACGTCGTCCGAGACGAAACGCCTGCTCTCCGTGGCCAGCATGCAGCGCCGGCCTGAACGTCGCAGACCCAGGAGCTCAGCCACACATGTGGCCCACGGGCAGGCCCGCCGCAGGCCCAGAACCCGGGGAGCGGCCCGGCAGGACCCCCCACCAAAGACAACACGTGCCAACAAACAGCTCGGGGGGGAGAGAGGGGCCCGTGGCCCATAGAGGCTGTGCGATGGGGCATGTTTTTCTCTACATTCCATATATTCTATAATACTCCGTCTACTCTCTGGACAGTTCCACGCGCAGCGGGCCGCAGAGGGACCAAGAGCAGGGGCCACGTGGAATGCCAGCAGGAGGAGAGGACACAGCAGAGCCCACCGTCCCCTGGAGTGGGGGCCGCACCACGACACACCCCGGCGGGCAACGGGCCCAGGGCCGAGGTCCACCCCGGATGTGCGCTCCAGCGTGCACGGCTGTGCCCAAGCAGCGCCACGACCCTGAGACGCCCGGCTGTTTCCAGAGCTGCACGACGAAACACCTAGGTCCCAGGCAAATCCCGTTCGGTGACAGCTCGGGGCGGGGCGGGGAGGCAGAGGCCTCAGGCTCCATCCAGGGGTCTTCGGGCAGGAAGGGACTCTGCGCCTCCCCCCATGCACTGTGGCCCACCCGGGACCTGGACACTTGATCCCGGCGGCTGAGTGGCGGCTGGAGAAGGGCTCACGGCCGTCCCGCACCTGCCGGGCGCCTCGTCCCCAACAGAGCCCTGGGCACCATTTTTCAGTGCACATCAAAGCTGAAGGGACAACATCCAGAAGAGAGGAAGACCTCGAGATGCAGAAACATCTCAGCTGGGAACAGCCCTTCCTGCCCCCACAGTGCCCAGGGTCTGGCCACACCCTGAGCCTCGGCCGTGCCCCCGGGGCCCCCCAGCCCCATCACAGGCCCGAGAGAACACACGTCCAAGGTCTCTTATAAATATGCATTAGAACATCCAGGAATACAGGCCAAGGGTTCTGAAATTAATTTAAGATTAAACCAAGGCTGGATTCCTGCACTCCTGGCAAGAAATTTATCTAAAACATCTGAACACCCAAATGTGCTTGTGGGGTGTGGCCAGGAGCACCCCAGGCCGCACGGCCGCCTCAGTCCCGGGGCACCTTGAAATGGTCCTTCTCTTTGCGGATGGCCCTCATGGTGGTCACGGGGTCTGTCTCACCAGCGTGCTGCTGCACGGTCTTCTCCCTGCGGAGGCCAAACACCAGGCTGCCGGCTGTGCGCTGTGCCCCCCTGCCCGCCGCTCCCCCCACGGCGCCAGGGAGGAAGAGAGCCAGCAGACGTTGGGACGTTCTTAAAAAACGCAATGCTGGGGGGCGCCTGGGGGGCCCAGTCATCAGGCATCTGCCTTCGGCTCAGGTCATGATCCCGGAGACCCGGGATCGAGTCCCACATCGGGCTCCCTGCTCGGCGGGAAGCCTGCGTCTCCCTCTCTCACTCCCCCTGCTTGTGTTCCCTCTCTGGCTGTGTTTCTCTCTGTCAAATAAATAAATCTTAAAAAAAGAAAAAAAAGCAGCACTACATCCGACAGCCAGCTCACGTGTTCCTACCCGAGGCATCACCCTGTGTGGCCCAGCGACCCTGCCAGCGACCCCGACGGCAGGGACACCCGACTCCCCACTGGCGGCCGGCAAGCCCACCCTCCCCAGGGAGTGTGCCTCACCCGCCTATGGATCCGGGCTCCACGGGAAGGAAGGACCCCAAGCCCTTGCCAGGGCACCAAGAAAGCATCTCCCCCTTCTGAGAAGAGGTGCGTGCGTCGGGGCTACGCACCACGAGAGACTTCAGGGCAGCCTCCGGCACTTGGGCTGTGCTGGGCGGGCAGAGGCGCAGCCATGCCTGCAGCGGCCCCTCACCTCACTCTCATGAACGGGTTGTAGGTGAACTCCTCCGCGAGGGTGGACGGCACCGTGGGCTCCCCAAGGCTGTACTTCTCCTGCGGAGGACAGAGGTCGATGCAGCAACTTCCGAAGGTAACGTTTCCAAGTACCTTCAGACAGGGCCGCGCTCAGAGGCAAAGCGAACAGGGCTGGTCGGCGTGAGGACGGGCTCCTTCCTGCTGCGGGGACCCGAGCATCCCGGCGCCACCCCCAGCCTGTCCCTCCTCCCCTTGCTGTCTTGGAGCCGAGTCTTGAAACTTTCTTTTCATTAATGTGAAGTCTGTGTCCTACAGCACAGAGTGAGCAGCGAGAACACAGACGATACAGGAGAGAAGAGAACAGCCGAGTGCCCAGGCCCCTGCCCCGGAAGGCTCGCGGAGGCCTCATCACGAGGGGGTTTGGCCGCCGAGGAGAAATACCGGGAAGAGCCCTTTGGAGGGCAGCTTTGGCGAATGGAAAAACAAGGAAAATTAAAGCAAAAATGGTTTTTTTGAAAGATCAACAAAATTGTTAAGCATGACAAAGGAACACAAATCACCAGCATCCGACGGAGGTGACACCACCGCGGAGCCCACAGCCGGGGGTGGGGGGGTCGTACGGCTCTAGAAGTAGGACCTCAGGTATAAAACTTAAAAAAGGAAACAAAGAAGAAAAGTTTTGACCTTGGGAAAAGCAAGTATATCTTAGATAAGAGAGAAGTAATGACCCATAAAAAAATTTAACGTGCTGGACTTTATCAAAATTAAAAATGCTTACTCCCCAAAAACATTAAGAAAATAAAAAGCAAGCCACAGAATGGGAGAAACCATCTGACAAACTTACCAAAAAGACAAAATAAAAAGAGAGAGAGAAAATCCTCTTATCAAAAATAAGGCAATCCGCTTCCCTAAATGGCCAAAGGCGGGAACTAACCCTTCACCAGACGGCAGCGGCGCAGGCAGCGGCGCTCAGCACTCAGACACCGGGAAATACGAATCAAAACCACAACGTAACTGCACGACACAGCCATTAAAATGACTCACAGTCAAAGAGAATGACAGCGCCCAGGAGGTGAGGACGCAGAACTCAGTCCACACTGGCCGGGAGGGACGTGTCCTCCACAGGGAGCCTGCGGGGGCCACACGCGCACTTGGACGGGACACGTGTGCACGCACAAGCCACGGGATACTGCGGGCTCTGGGGAGGAGCGGGCTGCGGGGGCCAGGGCGGCCTGGAGGAGGCACCATCGCTCCACCGAGGGAACGGAGCCACAAGGGGGTCCGTGGCCGCAGAAGCCCCGCAGAGTACAGACTGGAGGGGACGTCCCTGTCGCGGCGGGGTCACTGGTGTGTGGGTCTCTCCAATCCCACTCAGTCGCCGGCTTCCACGCGCGTCACTACGTGTGAACTAAACCGCAGCGAACTCAGCACGTCGATGAATTTGAAAACCTTCACAGAACGGGCGAACTGCTCGACAGATGTGAGTCGCCGGCAAAACTGACTCAAGACGACGTGAAAATCCGAGTCCTGCATCAAGAAAGACCTTACTTCGTGACAACAAAAAGATTTTCCCACAAGAAGCATCCCATGTCCAGCTGGCTTCAACGTTAAGGGAATAAATAACAGAAAAAGTCTTTTGGAAACTAGGAGTAAACACTTTCCATTCATTGTAGGAGGCCAGCATCACCCTGATACTCAGACCAGAGACATTCCAAGAAAGTGTCTCTTAGGGACACAGAAGAGGCGACGACAGCAATCTTAACAAAGTCTACAGTTAGGGGATGTTTGACTGACGTCCTCCGCCACGTTAACAGAGTAAAGGAAAAGCCATATGTCATGATGAAAAAAAATCTGGGGGCGCCTGGGTGGCTCAGTTGGTTGGATGACTGCCTTGGGCTCGGGTCATGATCCTGGAGACCCGGGATCGAGCCCCACATCGGGCTCCCCGCTCGGCGGGAAGGCTGCTTCTCCCTCTCTCACTCCCCCAGCTTGTGTTCCCTCTCCCGCTGTGTTTCTCTCTGTCAAATAAATAAAATCTTAAAAAAAAAAAAATCTGTTTACACCCACTCATGATAAAAACTCAGAAAACCAGGAATAAAACTGAACTCATATAAACGTAAGAAAGATGATTTACAAAAAAACCGCACAGCTGATAGCATGCCTGATGCTTTCCCCCTGAGACTGAGAACGAGGCAAAGCTGCCCACTCTCACCACTTCTATTTAACCTTGTCCCGGAGATCTTACCCAGCAAGGCAAGACAAGTAAATAGAAGGCATATAGATGGCAAAAGGAGGAATAAAACTCTTCGTTGATAACGTGGTTGTGTGCTAAGGAATCTATGGAAAAGAGGCTAGAGTAAGGGAGCGGGGCAACGCCACGAATACGAGACCAAAATGCAAAAACCACTGGTATTTCTAAAGACTTCACCAAACAACCATTTCCAGCAAAGTCCAAAAACATGAAGTTCTTAAGGATCTATTTAATGTGTACAATTTCTGTAGCAATGGAAATTATAAAATATCACTGAATAGAACTACTGACCTCAATAAAGGAAAAACTGTAACCTATTCATGGAAAGACTCAATACCGTCAAGACCTCAGTCCCCCCAGATCTTCTGTTACAACACGGCGCCAATGCAAAGCCGACTCTTTGGGTAAAAATTAACAAGATACTCCTAAAATCTGTATGAAATGTGCAGCGCTCAGAAGAGCCGAGACCATTCTAACCAAGTCTACATGAGGGGACACGCGCAGCCTGACTCCTGGGCCCCACAAGTTCCCGTCACCGGGGCCACGTGCTACCAGGAGGGGCAAGTCCTACAGACCAGGGCCACAGAGAGGAGAGTCCACGGGGGCTCCTGCCTGCACCGTCCACTGTATTCAGTGAGGACGCCAAGCAGTCCAACAAGGAAGAGACAGTTCTTACAAGTGTTGGTGAGCAGCTGGAGGTGAATCTACCAAAAAAAAAAAAAAAGGCCCTCCTACCCTTACCTTAGACCACATACAATCCGAGAGAGACTGCAGACCTACTTATAAATCTGTACAAGTATGAAAGCTAAGGGGACGCCTGCGAGTGCAGTCATGGGGCGACTGCCTTCAGCTCAGATCAGAATCCCAGAATCCCAGGCTCAAGTCCCACATCGGGCTCCCTGCTCGGCGGGAAGCCTGCTTCTCCCACTCCCCCTGCTTGTGTTCCCTCTCTGGCTGTGTTTCTCTCTGTCAAATAAATAAAATCTTAAAAAAAAAAAAAAAGATTTTACTTCTTTGACAGACACAGTGAGAGAGCGAGCACCAGCGGGGGGAGTGAGAGGGAGGAGAAGGCTCCCAGCTGAGCAGGGAGGCCGACACAGGCTCGGTCCCGGGACCCTGGGATCATGACCTGAGCCGGAGGCAGAGGCTGAATGACTGAGCCCCCCGGGCGCCCCTGAAAAGACACTGCTAAGGAAAACAGAAGGCAAGCCATAAGAACGGGAAGGAAATGTTGGAGATCCATTTCTGATGAAGACCGTCCACCTACAACTAGGAAGACAGCCCAATTTTTCTCACCGGACAGAAGATGTGAACGTACACTTTGCGAAAGAAGTCCTGTAAGAGGCCAGTGAGCCCGGGAGGGACGCTCCAGCTCATCAGCCATTAGAGAAAAGTCTAGAAACACAAGGAAACCCAGCGCACACCTTGTGGAACGGCTCACACCTGAGCTGTCAGCGCTGCGAGCCGAGTGTTCCCAGAGGGACACGGGGGCTGCAACCAGCGGGAAGGCGCTCGGGCAGCTTCCTCCAGGTGAAGGGCGCACGAACCGCACCTAGCCCCGGGTCTGCCCCCAGGAGCGCCCGCACACGGGGGTGGCAGGCCGCCTCACGCCCACACCGCTCGGAATGTCACCGGTGCGACTCGTGTCCTAGGGCTGTGTGTACGGGAGACTCCGCACAGGGCGACCTCCGCCACGGGGCACCTGCAGCAGGGGGCAGAGCGGCAGGGGACGCCCGGAATCACGCCGGGCGCAGAGGTCAGAAGTCGTCAAACTGCCTACTGCGCGCTCAAAATGGGTACGTTCGAGGGAATGAAAACAATCTTCAATAAAGATTCGTTTTTCCAAGCAGGTGACAATGAAAAGAACTAGCTCAGTGTGAATCGGCTGCTGTGGAGAGGGCACCGGGGCCCACGTTACATGCAGAGCCCCGGAGCAGGGGAGCCCGTGAGCGGCGCACGGCGGACAGCGGGTCACGGTCACCAACGCGCACGGGCGCTGCCCGCGTTCTCACACGCGCTAGTTCGTAAGCCCAGGCCCAGAACTAATAAAGACGCTCAACGAAAACAGGGGATTGGTTAAAATTGAAAACACGGAGCAGGAGGCCCTGCCTCCTGACGCCCCCCCACAGGGACTGAGAACCCCGCCCCTGGCAGCGGCGCTTCCAAGCGGGGCCTCGGGGACAAGAGGCCAACCCTGCAGCCGGGGGTGGGGGGGCACTGCTTACCCCCTACAGGGAGGCTGCCGTCCTAACTCAGCGTCCCGCCTGCAGGTCGCCCCCCCCCCCCCGGGGAGCCCCGTCATGGCCCCGCCCGCTCACCTTGGCCCAGGCCAGCTTCTCCTGGATGGCAGCGTTGCCGGGCTCGACGTGCCGCGCGAACTTGAGGTTGTTGATGGTGTACTCGTGGCCGCAGTACACTCTCTGCGGAAGGCACCTGAGCGTGAGCTCCCGTCTCCGGGAGGCGCTCTCAGAGCCCTGGGGACGGGCTCGCGGGGTCCCTTAGCGAAAAGCCCAGACGCGCCCCCAGGACAGACACTGCGTGCACGTGCGTGTGCAATAAACACACATTAACAGAGGAAGGGCCCCTGCCCTCGCGCTCTCGCCAGCACGCGTGGGGCACGGCCTACCGTGTCTGGAGGGAGCCGGCCCAGGATCTCAAGCAGGGCTCTGTACATCTCATCCGCTGTCCCTTCGTAGAACTTCCCACAGCCAGCCACAAACAAGGTGTCACCTGAAAAGCAGGACAGCCGGGGACCAGTGGGGGGCCGCCGGCAGGACAGAGACAGACCAAGAGACCCGGACCCCCACCTCTGCCCCTCAAGTCTAACAGTCCCTCACCAGTGCTGGCCCGACCTCTGCCAGGGAGCCGGAGCCACAGCCCGGGGCCACAGGGCCTGCGTGGGCCCCCCGCCGCGAGGGCGGTGCCGCACTGCCCCCCAGGAGACAACAGGAGAGCCCAGTGTGGGTGGGACTGGGCCCGTGGCCCCGAACACCCCTCCATGCAGGTCGAGCCTGGGATCCAGCGGAAAAGTCCACGAGACGCAGAGGGGGCGGGGCCCAGGCAGGCACCCCGGGTCCCACATGCTCAGTCCCCGCAGTCCAGGTGGCACCACACGACTGGTCCGTACACCGCACGTGGCCAGCCACCGTCCACGAGGATGGCACGCGACGCAGGCCCGAGGCTCCAGGCGGGGTCTCAGCCCCAGCCCCGCCTTCTGGCCTCTGCACCGTCCCCAGGGGCCAGCTTCACTCCTGGGTCCCGCCAACCCCCTCCACGCACGACCCGCAGACAGGCAGGCTGACATCCGGGGGCTCCCCGCTCAGCAGTGACGGTTGCAGGCGCCACCCGGCTGCCCGCGGCCACGCAGGGGGCCTCCGCACTCGGTGCCCCCGCAGGTGGTGATGGAACCGGCAAACAGGGACGGGCAAGCCCGGGAGAGCCCGCCCCAGCTCAGGGCCTGCACCTGCTGCTACTGCACTGGGGACACGGAAAACAGCACAAGTCTTTACAACACGCTTCAGTGTGGGGGTGCCGTGGGGCTCACGGTGAGCACCTCTCTGGCCCAGGGAGAGCCCGCCGCACGCGCGCCCCTCTCACCGCACAGCGGCTCAGCAGCCCCGCAGCCCCATGGCATTTCCCAACTAGCTCCTGCTGCAGTGACAGCAGGACTGAGACTTAAATTCCTACAAGACTTGGCGCTTAAAAGCTGTCGGCATTCGCTGAGCAAGGTCGGGAGGCAGAGGGGCCAACAAGCCTGCCGTCCGCGCGTGTGCCCCGCGTTCTGCTCTCTCGGCCCCCCAGAGGGAGAGGCCCTGACTGCTGGAAGGGCCCGTCCTAACAGTGCTCCCACCAGGACGGGCCTTCCTGGGCGTCCCCCCTCTGCTTCCCCCAACAGCCCCACGCCGGAGGCCTGACTGCAAACGCTCGGCCCTCCGCTCGGCCCTGGGCGTTCAGACATCCCTACGGAGTCTTCGCTGCGACTCCGCGCACCTGGACGCTCACCTGTGAACACAGCAGGAGGCTCCGAGCTGCTGGGCTTGCTCACAAAGTAGCAGACGTGCCCAGAAGTGTGGCATGGTGTCCACAGGCACTTGACATTGAGGGACCCCACCTGAAACAGAGCAGGCGCTGGGCACTTGCTGCCTGCCGGCCGGGGAGCCTGCCAAGGGCTCGCAGCCCGTGCACCGCCGGCCCAGGGACGCCCCCTCCGGCCGCCGCCCCACGCCCAGAGCTCCGACCGGGGCCAGCGGACCGAGGCCACCGCTGCTCTGCCGCGCAGGACGTGATCTTGCTGGGGACTGTGGCACTCGGCCCTCGAGGGGCCCCCGGGGCAAGGGCCACCCTGGAACCTGGTGCGGGCTGGCGGGCCGAAATGGGGCTGGTTTTACTCTCTTCCTCAAAATCACGCCAAATCTGAAGCAGGTGTCCTGCTCCTTAGAAAAAACGGTTTCTGTTTGGTTTTCCTCCCTGTCTCCCACTGCCCCCCCAACTTCAAAAACGTTCAAGCCTACAAAAAGACAGAAATCAACATGAACATTGGTGTGACCTCTCCGCGGTCCCCCAACGCGAACAGCACCCCCGGCGGCGAGGGCGGTCCGCACATGCGCACCAGGATCGCACACCTGCGCGCCCCGCCTCCCTGCCCCGCCGCCCGCGGGGGCTCCCGGGGACATCCTCTGGCTTGACCTCACATCACCGTGTCCGGTATCCCGACTGTATCAAAACGGGCCTGACAGAGGGCACCATCGGGCCGCCCTCCACCGTGGGGTCCCTGGCTCAGGGAGGGAATGCCGGCGCGGGGGGCGCCCCTCCCTGGTGGAGTGCCTTCCGTTGGTTCACTGCTCACCTGCAGTGTGGACAGGTGCGTGACCTTGTGGGTCAGGGCCCCGATCCGGTCATCGCCCCCGCACACCTTCAACCCAGGCTCCAGCTTGACCAGCTTCTCGTTTCCACCAGCATGGTCCCTAGAAGTCGGAAAGGAGACCTGGGCTCCTGCTTGCTCGTAGACCCTGACCACACGTCTCCTTTCCCGCTCACCTGCTCGGGGGAAACCCGTGTCCCAACACAAGAAACCGGCTTGTCATCTGCTTTACGGACAAGAACATTCTCGGACATGCCATTCCCAGGTGGGGCATTTCTGTGCCCTGCCCTGCAGCTCTGGAAGCTTCTGAAGCGAACAGACGGAATCCCAAACACCGAGATAGCCTCTGGGCCCCCCTCTGCTCCAAGCTCTGGGCCCACAGGAGTCACCTGAGGATGGGAAGCAGCAGCAAGCCCCGACTCCCTGCCCACCCTCGGCGCCGCTGGCCTGGGGCCGCCAGCGCAGGAGTGACACGACTCTCCCCGGTGGCCCGCTCTGGGCCCGCTGCCATCAGCAGGTGGAACCTGTCTGGTAAAATGGCAATACCCGGGCACCTGGGTAGTTCGGGCCGTTAAGCAGCCGACTCTCAGCCTTGGCTCCGGTCACGATGTCACGATGGGTGGAGCCTGCTTAAGATTCTTTCTCTCCCTCTGCCCTCCCCCCATCTCTCACTCCTTAAAAATAAATAATAAAATAAAACTGGGGCGCCTGGGTGGCTCCATCACTGGGCGTCTGCCTTCGACTCACGTCATGATCCCAGGGTCCTGGGAAGGAGCCCCACATCGGGCTCCCTGCTTGGCAGGAAGCCTGCTTCTCCCCTCCCACTCCCCCTGCTTGTGTTCCCTCTCTCTCATTCTCTCTCCCCAACAAATAAAATAAAATCTTTAAATATATATAAAATGGCAATGCTCCTCCCAAAAGACCACCAAAAAAGTGCTAGAACTAATACACAAATTTCAGTTAAGGTTGCAGGATACAAAACCAATGCGCAGAAATCTGTTGCATTTCTAAGTGCTAATGAAGCAGCATTAAGAGAAATTAAGACAATGATCCTGTTTACAATTGCACCAAAAATATACACTACGTAGGACTGAAGTTCACCAAAGAGGTGAAAGAACTGTATTCTGGGGCCTGGGTGGCTCAGTGGGTTAAGGCCTCTGCCTTCGGCTCAGGTCATGGTCTCAGGGTCCTGGGATCAAGGCCCGCCTCAGGCTCTCTGCTGAGTGGGGAGCCTGCTTCCCCCTCTCTCTCTGCCTGCCTCTCTGCCTGCTTGTGATCTCTGTGTCAAATAAATAAATAAAAATCTTAAAAAAAGAAAAAGCAAAAAGAAAGAACTGTATTCTGGAAACTACAGGACACCTAAGAAAGAAACGGAAAAAGACAGAGGCAAAGACATCCCATTCCACCCGTGGGCTGGAAGTACAAACACGATTAAAAGGGCCCCACTTCCCGAAGCCACACCCATGGAGCGCAGTGCCCACCAAAATACCGCCCCCTCTCTTCACAGAGCTACCACAAAGAGCCCTAACATCTCTCTGGAATCACAAAAGACCCCAGGTAGCCAAAGCAACCCTGAAACACAGAAGCAGAGCTGGGGGCACCCAAACTGCAGACTCCGGGCTCTGTTACAAAGCTGTGCTCATCAAGACAACATGGTCCTGGCACCAAAACAGACACGTACATCGATGGACAGAACAGAGAGCCCAGAAATGACCCATCCAGAAATATCCAATGGGAAAAAGACTGTCTCTTCAACAAACGGGGCTGGGAAAACAGGACAGCCACATGCAAAAGAACAAAGCTGAACACTTTCTTGCACCATACACAAAAATATATCCAAAATGATGAAAGACCTAAGTGTGAGACTTGAAACTCTAAAAACCCTAGAGAACACAGGCAGTCATCTCACATCAGCCACAGCAACTTCTTGCTACACACATCTCTGGAGGAAGGGAAACCAAAGCAAAAATAAAACTACTGGGACGTCATCAAAATAAAAAATTTCTGCACAGCCAAAGAAACACTCAAGAAAACTAAAAGGCAGCCTACAGAATGGGAGAAGACATCTGCAAATGCACAGCTGATGAAGGGTGAGGGTCCAAAATATAAGACGCTCAACACCACTCATCATCAGGGAAATGCAAACCAAAACCACAAGGACACAGCCTCTCTCACAACTGTCAGAATGGCTAAATCAGCAACATAAGAAAGAAGTGTGGACTAGGACAGGGAGAAAGGGGCACCCTCGTGCACTGTCGGCGGGGATGCCGACTCGTGCAGCCACCGTGAAAACAGTATGGAGGCTCCTCAAAAAGAGAAAAATCGAACTACCCTACAATCAGTAGCTGCAGTCCTGGGGCCTTACCCAGAGCGCACAGGAGCACTCGCTCGAAGGGGGACATCACCCCGGTGCTCAGGGCAGCCTTCTCTGCGGCAGCCAAAACCCGGCCGCCCAGGGTCCGCCCACTGACGGACGGACAAGGACGTGGTGCGTGTGCCCACACGCACGCACGCGTACACACACACACACACGCACACGCACACTGGAATATTATTCACCTGTAAGAATGAGATCCGGCACTCGCAATAACACAGGCTGAGCTACAGCGTCTACCGCTAAGTGAAA
>PITA01018121.1:0-35310 GCA_004023965.1 Spilogale gracilis | reverse complement strand
ACCAACTGAGCCACCCAGGCGCCCCACAAGTAAATAAAATCTTAAAAAAAAAAAAAGATAAATTTAAGCATGTGAGGATTAAGGTTGTCATTTTTTCTTTTTTTATTTTAAGATTTTATTTATTTCACAGAGAGAAACACAGCTAGAGAAGGAACACAGCAGGGGGAATGAAAAAGGGAGAAGCAGGCTTCCCGCTGGGCAGGAAGCCCAATGTAGGGTTTGGTCCCCCAGACTCAGAGATCATGACCTGAGCAGAGGGCAGGTGCTTAAAGACTGAGCTACTCAGGCGCTGCAAGGCTGTCATTTCTTAAGGATTGTCTCTTCTTTGTCTATGCCACTTCTAATTTGAATATTAAAATGTTCTTTCTTTTGTATATGCAATGTTTAACTTATTTGTCAATAAACTGGAAATAGTAGACATTACACTGATTTACCTATTTTGTCTACGTATTTGTGGTGAAATCCAACAACATTAGAAAATGCACATCTTCAGAAAATGTTTACAGAGTAGACAATAATGAACAGCAGGATTGCAAAAGAGAAACAAAAATACTTCTGAGTGAAATTCTTAAGATTAATTCAACAGGGTGATTAACAGTTGGGTAGAAAAAAAGAGCAATGGACTGAATGACTAGAAAGTTTGTGATATCATTACTAGTAGCAGCAAAGTTGAGACGCAGGCTATTTTTAGAATAAGAGTTCACTTTAAAAACTGGTTTGCAGTTGCAAATGAAATGGAAATATTCTGCAGAAGCCACTGGCACAGAGATGACGTTTAAGGACAGAATGAGAGAGAAATGAGAGAAACACTAAATGAGAGAAAACAGAAAGCTAAAGACAAAGGTGAAATACACCTATGTCTAGAATAGTAACATACCATAGAAGAAGGAAGAAAAAGAAAGATAGACAGGAAGAAAAATAAACATAGGATAAATGACAGTCCAGGAAAGATAAGATCCCCTCACTCTTCTGCAAAAGTAAACATTCCCAGAACCAGTTTCCATCCCCCAACAGTTTGTAAAGCACCTAAAAAGATGTAAGAAGAGTCCGCTCTCAGTTTGCCCTACTGAATAGTTGTTCTGTTCTCCTCACTTAGAACCACCACACTAACATAAACTTGCTATCTCTTTATACATCTTTATTAACACTTGGCTATCTAACAGAAAATACCAGAAGGGTCCAACTACTTCTTGGAAGGATAATCAGAAATTCAAAAGGCATCAGCAATATTTAAACATGTAAGACTGTTTATGTTCCTAAAAACAAAGTACCAACACCTAAAACCATGGCAGCACACAAGATTTTTTGAGATAAATGTTACCATATTATCATAAATTGTAAAAGATCAATAAACACCAAGAAAAACCTATTAAAACAATATTTTATTATTTCTCTAATTCTCTGGGGAAGTATACACCAGGAAGTATAGGTGGAAAGTAGGTGGTATCTCAGTGTGGCACCCTTTACTGTTTATAACAATCTTTCCTAAAATCCAGAGCTGTTATTATACAGTAGCTGTCTGACAAATTAAGAAATTAAGATTCGATACACTGCTTTCACTTCCCCTCAAGATTAAAAAGAAATGAAAAGTCTAGAAAATGAGAGTTGGAATGGAAACAACAATTTTATAAGTGAGAAAGACCTTAAGGTCACCATCGACTGTCTTTGCCTTTAATGGAGTACTAGCTTAAAGCACCCCAAAATGGTGATTAAGAAAGCAAAAAGTCACAAGCTGAGTAAAAAAAAAAAAGAAAAAATTCCATATTACACCTCTAAATTTAATATACAAATATGAAGAGTCTGAAATTTACCAAGTTCTTACCTTTAAGGCATCATGAAAAACTGGAACACCTGGGTGATAAGTGCAAGCATCTGGTCAAAAACAAAGGAAAGGGAAAAAACACACTTTATTATGAATTAAAAAAATCATTACTTTTATCAGATGTTAGTATTTATTCCTTTTATCAAATGCAGGTAATACTCTGCTTTTCCTTAATAATTCACAAATGCTTGGTGTGCCTGGTGGCTTAGGGGTTAAAGCCTCTGTTTTCAGCTCAGGTCATGATCTCAGGGTCCTGGGATCCAGACCCCTTGGGGCTCTGTGCTCAGCAGGGAGCCTGCTTCCTCCTTTCTCTGCTTGCCTCTCTGCCTACTTGTGACCTCTCTCTCCGTCAAATAAATAAATAAAATCTTAAAAAAAAAAAAGAATAATTCACAAATGCTTGAGTTTTATGCATGGCATGCAGCGCTTAACATAGTATTGCATTACAGTGGTAATAAACTTGTAATTCGAGTATGATAGCTGTAAAAAATAATACAGAACAGTGCAAGTATAACAAATTGTATACTATTCCTTTAATCTTTGTAAACTTGTTTAGTACCAAAACTTCAAGCTCCACGATTTTGGGTATCACCTTCCAATTCTACTTACAAAAATACTATCAAACTTAAGCATTCTTAAGTGCATTGATCCACAGATTGCCCAAGAGATATGCTAAAAATTTTAAAAACTAATGTAATATCTAGTTGCTAATTTAAGTATCACAGACAGGTGTCCACAGCAAGAAACAAACCTCATAAAATAGATGTTTAAGTTCTATAGTCTATTTTTAGGGTTGGGACTGATTGCTATTCTGTATCCTCCCTACCATTCCCCATTACACCATCACTTTTCACTAACTCATGAAAATGAGCTTACTACAGTTTGCAATATGAAATATTACATTTAAAAATGAGATAATAAACAATTATTTTCTGACTAGACACAATCATGAGCTTAGAAAATGCAGGTCTGCTCCACATTTGTGCAATTTTCTTATAAGGTTACTTTGCCCCACCTCTTGTTTGTTTAGCTTTTAATTGGCCACAACCTCTGATTCCTGGTGTTGCCTTAAAATGATTAACTCCTGGTACTTACAGAAATCTTCCTACTCCTATATTAATAGCCAGTATGGCTTCCTTAGTAACCAGGTATTACACAGACACTATGTTAGGCTAACAGAGCAAAAAAGTCTCAGATATTTTCATGGCACAGTAAGTAAACCCATGGACTAAGAACAAACTACTAATAGAAGTAATGGAATTAAGGACTGCAAAAGGAGATTCAAAGTAGAAATGAGTAAGAGGGATATGAAGTTGATAGAATTAAAAAGAGACCAGAGTATTTTCAAATATTAAACTTA
Source organism: Spilogale gracilis (assembly GCA_004023965.1). Taxonomy (NCBI): domain Eukaryota; kingdom Metazoa; phylum Chordata; class Mammalia; order Carnivora; family Mephitidae; genus Spilogale; species Spilogale gracilis. Next base: position 32,128 of record PITA01018121.1, on the reverse strand, counting down.
CATATCAGAGGCATAAAATACATAATGCATAACAACTGTGAGATATAATCATCATAATGGTCAGTTTGCACAGAATGGCAGTAGGAGTGAGTCAGACCTTAACCCTACAACTAGTAGCAACAAAATTTGAAAATCGCTGCTTCAAATGTAAATAACAAGCAGATGGTTCTTTTCCTCTCTAGCCTTTATCAGGTTTACCAGTTTTGCTCAAAGTTGTATTTTATTGGTAATGTTGTAGCAGCTGAGAGCCAAGGGCTTTTCATTCTGGCTCAAATACTGGCTCTGAAAGCTTAGTAGCTGATTCACATCTCTCTGTCTCTGTCTCTCTTTACTAAAACTGTGAAGTGGTATTTTTTCCAGAATAACTGTTTAATATGTGAAAGATACCAACTGCGTCTTCTTTAAGCATTAATTTCGCTTGTGTTTCATACTAAACCCTGGTATCAGCTGAGAAGGAAGGCTTTTTATTTTTGTCCAAAGGTCAAACCTTTCCCATCCCCAAAAACATTCTCCTAACCAAGTCCAGTTTACTATCAGCTCTTACCTTCTACTTCCTATCTCTCTCTCTTTTTTTTTAAGATTTTATTTATTTGATAGAGAGAAACACAGCCAGAGAGGGAACACAAACAGGGAGAGTGAGAGTGGGAGAAGCAGGCCTCCCGCGGAGCAGGGAGCCTGATGTGATCCTGGGTCGAAGGCAGTCGCTTAACCAACTGAGCCACCCAGGCGCCCCCCATCTCTATTTTCTTAATTTACCATTGAAACAATGTACTTGGAGTAATTCTCTAATGCCCATTTTGCTAAAGCAACTAAACTTTCCACAACCTTACTGGAGCTCCTTGCTGAATTTAGTACTGATCACACAACCCTTGAATGTCTACTCCTCTCATTTTCCCACTCCCCCACAGCCATGTCTTTCCTAGGCATTGTACACTCACTCTCTCCTTTCTCAGACACACACACACACACACACACACTGCACACAACTGCTGCTGACTTCCAAAAAATGGCTGTATCTCCCTCATAATTGCAGGCTGGTATAGAACATTCTATAAACAAACATTTTTACTTTGCAACATTATTGTCCTAGGACAAAGCCTCAGTCTTTCCCTTTATTTAATATTAAATAGAGCAGACACCAGGCAAGTTACTTTTTACAAAGGTTACCAAAAGCAATGGCTTTAAAACCTCTTATTCTTCAATTCTGTCATCCACTAAAATCTTTCTCTTTGAATAACTTCATATTAATACCATAAAAACGTCAATGACAGAAGCATAAATATTTTACAAACACTGAAAGACCGAATTCAATTTTATCCATTGAATCCTGCCAATAGTCTTATCTTTTTAAATTATGTCACCAATTCACCTGTGCACCAAGTAAGCCCTTCAGACAACACAGAGATGGAAAAGATTTTAAAAGGCATAGGTTTTAATTTCCTTCACAATGCGGGAACCATGCGGCTACCATGGTGAACCGGGCTTGTCTCTAAAATACGTCTATTAATACATACTTCACAGGGATTTTGTGAAGATTAAATGAGATGATGTAATAAGTGATAGATCAATGTCTGGCGTATAAAAAACACACAATAACTGCTAGTTAAATTTGACAAAGTGGTGTCATTTCCCACAATATTCAAGAATCAACTTACTTTATCCCATTCACCAATCAAAATTCAACTGCACTGACTGTTCACCTAAGCACTTTCACTTTACATCCTTAACTGATCGTAGCATCACTGTATCCTGAAGACCGCTCGTTACTAAAATGGGAGGATCACAGCAAAACTACGCAACAAATAAGGCTACTAAGTAGGACAAGGGTAACAAATGTACCATCCACCCCGCCAGACACATCAAAAGTTAGCGTAAAGATACAGAGTAATTTCCTAACCGAGGACACTTAAATAAAAAAGTGACTCTGTAACAGTTGGGTGGACGGAACAAGCGGAAAACAAGAGTTTCAGGGGAAAAAAATTCTATACTAATACGAGGAGTCGAACTTAAATGCTAAAATAACTCGTCCCGCTGCCCAACCCTCGCATCCGTCCGTCTCCCTCACTCACCTACACGCTCACACCTGGCGCCAAGCGAGCCCTGGGGCTCCTGGTTAACATTTGCTCCCCTAAAGAGACGGGGAGCACAGGGAAGGGAGAAAGACAGTCTACATTCCAGGCGAGTCGGCGAGTGAGCGAACACCAAGGAGACACGTGGGACCGCGAGAGGGGTCCGCGGGGCCGCGCGGCCGCGGGGACCCAGTCGGACGCCACGGCCGAGCGCTCCGGCGGGCGGGCTGCGAGCGCGGCGCGGAGGGACCGAGTCGGGGGCGCACGACGACGGCTCGCGTGGCTGACCCGGGACGCCCTTGGGCCCAAGGGCGTCCCCCGGCTGAGATGGAGAGGGGAGGAACGGCTGGCGGCGCGTTTCTCTTACCGTCGGAGTTGGTCTCGGGATCGAAGCGCTGCCCGCAGCCCCGGTTGTAGCACAGCAGGGCCATTTTATTTCCCTACCGTTTAAAGGCCGGGGCCAGACCCACGGAAGAGCAAGACGGCGCGCTTACAACCCCACTGTCGCAACCACCGGTCTGGCGGCTGGGGCGGCTGCCGGCTTCCGGAAACGGCCGGTTCCGCTTCAGGAACCTTCGCGAATTTTCCGGTCGCGCAGGCGCAGAGCAGATGGGAAGAGGCGGAGGAAGCGGCGGGAGGCGCGGCGAATACCGGGCAGCTGTGGGCCGGGCTGGGCTCGGGGTTTGGAGGGGGCGCCGGATATTTGAAAACGAGAAGCCTTAAAAGCAGAAAGCGATGGCATCCTGGGGCGTGACGTGCTCTCTCCAGATTTCGTCACTGAGTAGCTCCTGCAGCCAAGCTGCCGCGCCGGGCCGCAGCACCGCGGCCTCCTCCTTGCCTTTGGCACTATCATCACCGCTTCGTGAAGCTCGCCTCCTGGTGCTGGGGAGGAGGTGCAGGGAACCGCACAGTGTTTGTGAATCCTCTGCCCAGAACTTGGTCGCTCGGGACGAAATCTCCCGGGGTGATAGGTCTCCGTTGTCCTGATCTCCAGAGCGCTGAAGCACCGTACGCCTCGGGAGCAATTGGGATCACGGAATGATTGAGGCCAAATCACTCTGAAAATACAAAGCACTTAAAATCAGGATCTCTATAGTATTGATTAGATACAGGGCTAGAAATGGTTACTGTTGCTCTAAGAACCTGGGGTAAATTGGGGCTGTTTCATGTTAGCCTCCATTTGATCGGTTTGCTAATACTTGTTTTTTCAGTCCTGGAAACGCTAATAAGATTTCATCAAGTGCAGTATAAAAAGTGTGGTATTACATTAACGAGCACACGGTACGGATACCAGTTGCGACTTGTATATTTCCCAAACTTGGGCCGTTTGAAATAAAAGCAAACACTTCTTATTAGCAGATATACTGACAGTCCTAAAATAGTGATATGAGTAGTTCTTAAATAGAAGTAAAAAGCTATGCAATGTGTCCAGCGATACGAAGTCTGCTAATGAGAGATGGGCTCAAAAATCTTCCCACCCAATAAAAAATACGTGTCATTTTTCCTTCTTCCTTTCCTCTTTTTATACCTAGAACTATTACATTTTTATGTAGTAATCTCAGCATGGATATATCCAATATGGCATCTTTCGCTTAACCCAACCTGGGTTGGTTTTTTTTTTTTTTAGTTCATAATTACAAATGAATATTCTGTTGAATAAATTAGCACTGTGACCATTCTTGCTTTAATGTCATCAACTTTATTGTACGTTCATTTTATTTTAGATTTACCTTCTGGATAAGTTTTGATAAGTGGCAGTACTGGAGTAAAGGGCATAAGCCTTTTAAAATAAATTTAAGATTTTAAAGATAATGTAGCCAATTGTTTCCAATAGTTGATACCAATTTTCAGTTTCACCAGCCATGGATTGGAGGAACAGTATGGAAATTAAAATTACACTGTTAGAAATAGATTGATGAAGACATTTAGAAAGTTTAGGTTGTGGTTAGTTTCATGGTCTGAGTGTCCTACTCTCACTGCAACATTACCAGCATTATTAGTAAACTTTTTCGAATGCTTTTAATATTTGTCATTTTTTCCAGCTACATTTTATTGTTTTTTAAAAAATATTTTATTTATTTGACAGAGAGAAACACAGCCAGAGAGGGAACACAAGCAGGGGGAGTGAGAGAGGGAGAAGCAGGCTTCCCGCGGAGCAGGAAGCCCGATGTGGGACCCGATCCCGGGTCTCCGGGGTCATGACCTGAGCTGAAAGCAGTCGCCCAACCAACTGAGCCACCCAGGCGCCCCTCCAGCAACATTTTATAATCAAATTAATAAATACTTTGGTAGATAATTTGAAAATACAGAAATATATTAAGAGCAAAACCAGTAATTCTACCACCCAGCAATAAGTGCTGAATCATTCAAATAACTTTGATAAATTTATTTCCAGTCCCCCCCCCCCGGGACATTTATTTATTGGTATGAATGTTAAAACAGCAACAAAAAACCCCAAAGAATTGGAGTCATAATGTATATGGAAGTTTATGTTCCTTTTTTGGATATCTTAATAAGCTACAAAATTAAATCCTTTTTTCCCCAAGATTTATTTATTTATTTGAGAGAGAGATAGAAACAAAGAGCAGAAGCTGGGAGGAGAGGGAGAAGCACACTCCAGGCTGAGCAGGGAATCCAATGCAGGGCTCAATCCCAGGACCCCAGGATCATGACCTGAGCTGAAGGGAGGCGCTTAATGGATTGAGCCACTGGGGTGCTCCTAAACCATTCTTATTAAGGAAACAGAGGCAATACATTACACTCCGTTCCCAGCCACAGTTCCACACCATCTCCACACTCCACTGCTGACTACCACAAACTGTTTGAGAAACTTTGTGATGGTAACATTGCATAATTTATATAGGCTTTAAATCCAGGTCCCCTCCTCCTCCCCCAACACACACATATGGTTACACAGAATCTTGAGATTTTTCCCATGTTATGAAAACAACGGTATGGAGCTTTGGATTCAAACCAGGATTCTGATTCTAGCTCTGCAATGTAGTAGCTGATAGTCATTTCAGGAAATCTCTGTGTTTCTATTATAGACTTGACCTGACTATCTATCTATAACAGGACATCCAATGTCCAGGCTTAAAAAGTGATATAATTATTTTGATTAGTCATTTAATATTGAACATATACATTTATCTACCTTTTTAGGACCCACTAAAATTGTGGAATAAAAAAGTAAAAATAATATACACCCACAGGACAAATTTGAATATGGTATTGCAACAAATTATATCAAAAATTTTAATTTTTCTCTTTTTTTGGTATTTAGGAATACTTGCGCTTTTGTTCAGATTGTTCCCTGTACACTAATATCTAATTACCTCTTCTTTCTTAGGCTTTCCTGCTCTGTCAGATTTAATTGATTTTGACTCTCAGTTGTTTCCTTTAGGGCAATCAATGAGATTACTCCTCTTTTCTTCTCCTCTCATTTTGTTTTTCTTCTGCTTTGAGAGAAAACAGCATTTCCATCCAAGTCTTCTACCCCGAATCCTAGCTTTATTATTTATTACATAAATCTTTTATTATTTATATGTGTCAATATATGTGTATATTTAGTATATCTCTTAAGTATGTATTTATAAAAAATACAAAGATACATTTTCACTGGTTACTACAAGTCTCCAGCTTAAGTTTCCTGGCATTCTTGTCAGATGAAGCTTATTTTCTAGTAGAGTTGACAGGAATCATTTATGAAAACAATATTCCCTGATCTTTTATATGTTTAAAACAGCTTCTTCTAAAGACCTGAAATTTGAAGGAGGACTTGGACATGAAATCCTTATTTCATACTAAGAGTCAGAGTTTACTCAGTTCATATTAAGTCAAGAATTTACAAATATTTTTTATATGTAACTGCACTGAATTACTTTTTTGGTGACCAAGCCTATGTTGAAGCAAATGCAAAACAGAATAAAAGGGAAATATCTCATCATGCTTTTCTTGTTGCTTTCTTGCAGCAATCAAACTTTTAGAAATGTCCTTAACTCGCAGCACCTGGACAGCTCAGTCAGTTGAGCATCTGACTCTTGTTTCCACTCAGGTGATGATCTCAGGGCCTTCCGCAGTGGCAGTCTGCACTCTGCATGGAGTCTGCTCCAGCTTCTTTCTCCCTCTCCCCCTGCCCCTCCCCTAGCTCATGTGTGCACTCTCACTCTCTCTTCAGGAAAATAAATAAAATACTTAAAAAGAAAAAAAAGAGTCCTGAACTTATTTCATTACTTTATTAATCAATATAAATGTCCTACAGCAGTACTGCATATTTTGCAAATGATTCCTCCAAAATTTGGTTACCTTTAAAAAAAAAAGATTTTGTTTATTTATTTGACAGGAACACAGGTAGAGAGGGAACACAAGAAAAACACTTTTCTCCTTATACCTACAATTATATCAAACCTTTTCTTTTTTTTTTTTTTTTTTAAAGATTTTATTTATTCGACAGAGAGAAACACAGCCAGAGAGGGAACACAAGCAGGGGGAGCGAGAGAGGGAGAAGCAGGCTTCCTGCTGAGCAGGGAGCCCAATGCGGAGCTGGATCCTGGGGTTCCGGGATCATGACAGACAGACACTTAACGACTGAGCCACCTAGGCATTCCTGGTTACATTTTTTTTTTTTTCAAAATAAACTGAACATTTATTAAACAGTTAATAAATTTGGATTACCAAATACTTTTCAGCTTTTGAAGTCCTTAGACTATTGCAACTAAGTAAATAAATAAATAAACAAGCAAAAAACCCCCACAATTAAAATAACTAATAAGGAGACTAGAGATGGTAAGTTTGTATATTAAAAAACATGCATTGATGTTTAAACTCTAGCACGCATGCACAGTTATTTGAAGAATACAACTTTTCTAATGTTACCCTATGTTTGAATTTCTGCTATGGGCAGCAATCCCAATGAAAATAATTTAGTAAATTGTGAAGTATGTTTTCTTCTGATTAAATTCTCATTTATTTGTGTTTTTACTTTTAATTACAATCTAAGATAGTATGCTTATTAATTTTAATAACCTAAAACATAGGAGGTGAGAATCGTACACATTTTGCATCCCACCTCCCATTCTCATGGCCCACCATTTTACTCTAGTCATTGCCGCAGACCAGAAGCACGGTCATTCATATGGCGTCCCTCTGTAAGGCACGGAATGCCATGACCCTCCCTCAAAGTGAGGGAGTTAGGCAGAGTCCTGGTCATCAACACCATGCAACTTTGCTTTCTTTGTTCTCCCTTTCCACCTGACTAGTTCTGAAAAACACTTTTCTCCTTATACCTACAATTATATCAAACCTTTTCTTTTCTTTTTTTTTTTTAAAGATTGTATTTATTTGACAGAGAGAAACACAGCCAGAGAAGGAACACAAGCAGGGGGAGCGAGAGAGAGAGAAGCAGGCTTCCTGCCGAGCAGGGAGCCTGATGGGGGACTCGATCCCGGGTCTCTGGGATCATGACCTGAGCCAAAGGCAGTCGCTTAACCAACTGAGCCATCCAGGCGTCCCAATATATCAAACCTTTTCTGCTCCTACTTTTAGCTTGCTTTTGTCAAGCCTCAAGTTTCACCCTACCCTTTTAAAACATGATGATTATTGAGATGAGAAAAATAATCATAGTAGTATGGTAGCTACATTGTAACTAACTTAGTTTAAATAATAAAAATCTCATAACCACCCAATCGCTTGTTCACCTCCCTGCATTTAAGGGGGAGGCAGAAAGTATGATTTGTCTCTAATTGGTTGTTCCTTAGATTAGACTTTAACCAGAATACCCTGTGTAATAGTTGGGGTCTTCATGGGCACTATTGTCACACAAGATTGATAAATCATAAGTTAAAAAAGAAACTCTGTGATCTAAATCGAAACTCTTTGTTCTTATATGTAACACTGTGCTATAAATAAAGAGCCCTGAGAACAGTGTTTTCAGGAGATCCCCACACCACACTTCAAGTCTGGTCTCCTCATTCAGGAGATCCCCACACCACACTTAAGTCCGGTCTCCTCATTCAAAGTGCCGACACCTTCCTCACCTACTGGTCCCGACTGTTGCTGGGGCTGGCCCCCCGCAAGTCATAGTGGATGTAACCTGACATCTCATTTCATCTGCATTACATACCTTTCTCTGTCCAGTCCCAGGCTTCCCTGGTGCCAATATGTAAGATGTCTGTTAGCCATTCTGATACCTACCAAACTTAGAAGTGGGAGGAGTAAACATATATGGTGCAACCTGTACGGACGGTGTGTGATCCGCCCCTCCCGCCATGCCCAACCCACCGGAAAACTTTGGTGGAGGTACCTGTGAATGTGAATGAAAGCCCCTCTGGGATCCCCCCCCCCCCCCAGAATCCGGAAAGCCACATACCCTGTGGGTCAGGGCAATATGTCCTTTGTGTGCTTATTCAAGACTTATAGTTTCCTCCAGTAATTGGTAATCATATCTCTGTATCTCTTATCTGTATTTCTTGATCCCTGTGCCTCAATGGTCTCAACTTCTGTGAGTTTAAGCAATCACTCTGTACCCCGCAGTAACAATGCCAATCCTGTCTCTAGGGCGGGTGCAAAAGCAGTTAAAGATTTAACTGCACCACCCAACTTCCTCACTTTTAAATAATAAAAGACTGGGACCCCTGTCAGTCAAGGGAGACAAAGGCAGAGGGCCTGCAAGGAGGCAGCAAGAGAGCCTTAGAGGAGGGAACTTTGGAGGAGAGAGCAAGAGAGCTGGAAAACAGAAAGAGAGCCTGCAAAGAGAGATAGAAACAGAGAAGCAAAGAAAGCAGCAGAAAGAGAAGCCGACAGAGAGTAGAGAGACGGAAGAGGAGAGAGAAGTAGAGCAAGAAGGCCAAAGCCAGAGCTAGAGAGCCAATGCTAAAAAGCCAGAGCGTGGGGCTGAGCCTGCTTCATAGGTCTCTCCTGACTGACCTCGGGTCTGTCAGCTTGCATTAGATTTCCGTGTCTGAGTCATTATTTCGCCCGCGGTTCGGGACCCACAACTCCGCAAACCCACAACTCCGTGGAGGCTGGCTCCTCCAGCGGCGGTAACAGCAACCCTTGACCAGTTCTTGGCTGGGGACTGGTAGATAAATGCTTCTGATTCTGTGCCTCAGGGAACCAATTCTGAAGTGTATTCTACAAGGCTTCTTAGAGGAATTAACTGCCAGCTACTTATTGCAGTAATAATGCTGCTCAATAATTTACCCTAGGAGTCAATTTTCTTCCTTTTCTTGTCTTCGCAGTTTCCCACTCCTCTTCTTTGGAATAATTTCCTAAAATAAACAGTCTCCTAAAATAAACTGCAAGCTTTTGTCTCTGCTTTCAGAGAGGACCCCGGCTGAACCAAACTGAAATATGTGCATTCTTACTGAATATCTTTTTTAAAATTAAGTCTTCAAAAAATAAAATTCATCATATCAGAATTTTCTTAACTAAATTCTATTAACAGAAAAAAGAAAAGATAACTTTACAGGCTGAAGGTTTAAAGCTACTGTTGATTAGGAAGGATTGATTTCCTTATGCAATACTTGTTGGCATTTCCATAACATTACATTTTGTTTATTGTCTACAATGCTGGCCTTTTCAAACAATTTCAATTTTCATTACTTTGGCTCTTTAGATGGTGCATATGAATGCCAAATGACTTGTTCAGATTTGAATAACCAAAATTTAAAATTTTGTTGCTGACCCATTTATTTGTAGCCCACTTTTCTGTTATCCTATAAATAGAGAAATGATTACTAATAATCACTAGGACTTCCAGTTTCTACACAATTTTATATGCATGGCCCCGATTTTGGAATATTCTACATTTTTTTCTAAAGAGAAAGCCCATTTTTGTGATAGTTTCTTGTATATCTTCTTTCCTTTCAAACTATAAACTTACACAGTTTGTGAAAGTGGATAATATTGTTTTTAAAGAACATTAAAACATACAAATCCACTTTATATATCCAACTACCATGTGAGATCCTTGAAGGCAGGGATTTCTGTCTCTTTATTCACTATTACATACTGAATGCTTAGAACAATGATTCATAAGGCATTCAAGTATTTGTTGAATAAACTGAATGAATGAATTCATTTGTGCTCAATAGGAAAATAAATAGACAAACCAAATTCAAAAGATGGTCAGTTACAACCAAATTTTTTCTTTAGCCTGTAGAATTTGGAGAAAAGTGAACAAAAATGTAAATACAGAAATTAATTTAGAGATATTTATATTACAATTAACAAAAAATATTTAAAAACATACAAACACCACATAGACTGAAGAGTTTTCATGAAAGCAGCAGAAGGAAAATTTTAAGTTGGAATCTATTTCTTTCTAAAAAAACAACTTACTAATTATGGACTCAACAAGTCTCCCAAAATTTAAGCATTGTTGTAAGATATAAATATTTTGCCACAAGATGGCAGCAAAGGTTTATTTTAGAATCACTGGACGCCGTCATTAAACCAAATGATTTACATCTTTAAAAGTTACAATGTGCAAGGAAAGTGGGGGATACATTTTTACTATTCCTGGAAGGTACCACTTCATTACAAAGGTTGTATTCTTGGTACCTAGAGTTTTTGTGACTCTACACATGCCCATCTCTTTTATACTCTTCACTCCAATTTTATTTTCTTTATGTCCTTCCAGATCAATCTTAAATTACAAATTTGAATGTGTCACGTAAGTAAAACAACAACAACAACAACAACAACAAACCTTCAATAATTTCCTATACCATGTGGAATACAGAAAAATCTTTTTAGTTTATTCACTCAACCTATTCAGCAACTATATTCTATGTACAAGTTACTCTGATAGGCACTAGAAATAGAAACCTGAATAATGCTTGGGGCTTTTCATCTTGGGAATAACAAACCTGTAAAGATACAGCTGCCACGAAGCACTTACTTGGAGAAAGTTTGATTTGGGGCCTGATGTGGGTACAAAAAAAGAGAGGAAGGTGAGAGATGAGTTTGACTGTGGGGCATCAAGGTCTGGAATTTGGGGAAAATGTCTGGGCTTGAGAGTTTGAGAATCAATATACAAGTGTAATCAGAGGGCATATAAATATAACTGGTAAATTTTTTCATTGCGTCCCCATTTTAAAAATGTAGACACTATAATTACAAAAAATATTTAAGAATTGTAGAAATAATTAATGTAAAATTCACCCAGAATTAATGCGAAATTCACCTAGAATATATATATGGATATTTAATAGAAAGACTTTATCTTACATATAAACACAACTTATCTGTGCATACTCTGAATATCTGTCTATGTATAAATAACAGATCATAAATAGAGTCATAAAACACATCCTGTTTTTGTAACTGCAATTCACTTAATAGTCGAGGTAGGGAAGCTGGAGGGACAACAAAAGAGACTGAAGAAGATTGGCTGTATAAAAGGAAAGGCAGGCTGTGTGAGCATTCAGAGAATGGTGCCACGTATGACAAGAACTGAGTGACTTTTAGGAATGGAATAATTTAGTGTCAAGTTCTACAGAATGATTAACTGAGAAGAGAACTAAGAATAATCGATTGGATTTGGCAATTAGTGTCCAGGATGGTGACCTCAACCAGAAGAGCTTTAGTCTCACTGCTGTGTGACAATGAGGGATGAGAAGCAAGGAAGGGGTGGAGGTTGTCGTGAATTTTTCCTGAGAAGATTCACTTGAAATAGAGGAGGTTAAAGCATAAATATAATTTGTGAGGAAACACCCTGGTGGACAAAGAGAGGTCTAAAATATAAGACAATTAGGAAGTAATAGAACAAGATTCTGGAAATAGAGGTGGTTAAAAAAAAAAAAACAAAACTAGGCAAAGTATTTGTTTATATATAAAGAATATAAAAAGAGGGTTTTTTTTTAAGATTTTATTTTTTTAATTTATTTGAGAGGGAGAGAGAGAGAATCTCAAGCAGACTCCCCACTGAGAGGACAGCCCCACTCGGGGCTGGATCTCATGGTCCTGATATCATGAGCCAAAATCAAGAGTCAGACACTTAAGCAATTGAGCCACCAGGCACCCCTGTTTTTATTTTCGTTTTGAGTATAGTTAAGTGTTTAGGTACAGAACTGAAAGTTCACAATCAAGGGACTCCTCTGTGGCTCAGTTGCTTAAGCATCTGCCTTTGGCTCAGGTCATGATCCCAGGTCCCACCGTGGGTTCCCTGCTCAGTGGGGAATCAAATCCTGCATCGGGTTCCTTGCTCAGCAGGGAGGGAGACCTCTGCCTGCCTCTCTCTCTTTCTCACACACACAGTCTCTCTGAAAAATAAATAAATACAGTCTTTAAAAAAAATGTACGAAAAAAAAAAAGAGTTCCTTAGCAGGGGCACCTGGATGATGCAGTTGGTTAAGCCACCAACTATTGGTTTCCATTAAGGTCATCATCTCAGGCTCAGCCTGAAGTCTGCTTGGGATTCTCTCCTTCTCCCTCTGCTCATCCACCCGGCCCATGCTCATGCTCTCTCTCTTTCTCTAATAAATCCATAAATATTAAAAATCAAGTTCCTCAGAAAATGCTTTTGTTAAATGAAGTAATAGTGAATAATTGGTCTTATCTTGAATCCCATTAAAACAATTTATTATTGGTTTTAAAAATCAGAAAGTCTTAATTACATGTCTTAAATATAGAAATGGAATATTTTGATCTTTTTTGTCAATGAGTATTGAACTTTAGATAGATTTTGACCCTAAAATCATTTTGCCTTTTGGTCATGCATATTAAATATTTGAATCAGAATTATAAAACTGATTATTTTTTGCTGTGAAAATATTTGGGGGAAATAAAAAAATATATTTGGGGGACTAGATGGCATTGTATCAGTTTAATCTGTTGATCCATTTTTTTTCTCCAGAGTTTTGCCATTTTCATTTTAAAGTTACTGACATTATTTTCATTAATATGATTTTTTTCTTATTAAGTCTTTTTTTAAAAAAATATTTTATTTATTTGACAGGGCAAAACACAGTCAGAGAGGGAACACAAGCAGGGAGAGTGAGAGAGGGAGAAGCAGGCTTCCCGCTGAGCAGGGAGCCCGACGTGGGACTCGATCCCAGGTCTCCAGGATCATGATCTGAGCCAAAGGCAGTCGCTTAACCAACTGAGCCACCCAGGCGCCCCTCTTATTAAGTCTTTAACTAACATTAGATCCACTGATTTTTTGTGTGTATATAACATATTATCATTTATAACTTTATGCTACTGGAATTTTCTTTGGTGACCATTATTTCTACCAAATCCAGTGTTCTTATAACAAAATTTACATATCACAATGCTATAACTAGAGTTTTATCTATTTACAAATGTATTTGTCTTGTATATTTGTACCAGTAATAGTCATCCAAATCTTAAAGACTGAAAGTTTATATCAATCTGTTGGGTAATTGTAGAAACACTTGTTTTCAGATAGTTTAAGATTGAGCTAATGTCCACGGCTGGCTGGTTGTATGGATAAACCAATCCTTTCTTATTTTTTCCATAAGTTTGTGTCTAAGCAATGTTTCTACTTGTTGTTTAAACTATACTTACAATGTACTTTTTCTTTTGTTAGAGTCTGCAAAAATGAGTCCACTTAAGAGTTACCATTTAAGTAGATACTTAAAAATCATATATTGGTCGATTATCTGTGGTTTTGAATAATATATGCTTAGGCTTTTTTTCATTTCTTTAAATAACTAAAAGCAACACAAATTATTTTGTGAGAAATATTAGCGACAAAATCCTCATGAGTTGGTCATGAGATAATTGAATGAGGAATTCATAAAAATCAAAGCAGAATATGCTTGAGAACTGAAGAGAAACAATAATATAATACAAGAACAGAAGTTTTAAATAAATATAGTTTCAGGAAAAATGTTCCAATACTAAAATCATGCTATGAAATATCTTCCCATGGGAAGTGTGAACACATCAGTTATTCAAAACCAGCCTGGAAACAGCATTAAAAAATATACCCTTGTGAGTAATTTTATATAGTGGTTGAGTTGCCTAGGAGCCTAACAGGCTTCTACCATATCTACCTGGTATGGCCTAAATAAAATAGTGACTTTTACACAGTATTTGCCATTGGAAAGTGGAAATTGAAAAAACTAAAGTGACCAGTGCAGGTAACATAATTCTTTTAATAAGATACAGTCACATTTTACTGACCTATCAAATAATAGAAATAATGATGAGTTTCAAAGAATTTTGGAAATAAAAAATGTTATGAAGTGTTGTCAGGTTCTATAACATATTTTTATTCACACATACTATTTCTCTGGAAAAATAATTCTATAAGCTGAGAAGTGGAAAAAGCTAGGGGATAATATAAGGAAAAGGAAAAAATAAATAAAAGGGAGGTGGAAAACATCTGCTAGGAACTATCAGACTTTAATGGAGCCAGTTCAGAATATATTTTTATAATAAAATAAAAAGAGAAATCCAATTTCTTTAGTTTCAAATGTGTTAAGAAGTAAATAATTACTGTTTTTATGAATACTAATCTTTTATTGGTAACATTGCCATTTTCAAGACCTAATGTGAAGAATACCTCATTGGTTAAATTTTTGAGTATCTGTTTCATGCTTCAGTTCATTTTTGATCATTGAAAATAAGTATGTCTGAAACTAGCTACACAAACAAGTACAAAAGTTAAGAGCAAATTTGATCAACATATATTTCCATAATAGAGGATTCCATATTTATTAAAAATTGACAGTCCAAGGCTCTTTAAAAACAGCAAAAGTTAAAATATTTTTTAAATATATGCATGTTTAAACTCGTCTATCTAAATATGATTTCACACTTTTTTTTTTTAAAGATTTTATTTATTTAACAGAGAGAAACACAGCCAGAGAGGGAACACAAGCAGGGGGAGTGAGAGAGAGAGAAGCAGGCCCCCAGCCGAGCAGGTAGCCCGATGTGGGGCTCGATCCCGGGTCTCCAGGATCATGACCTGAGCTGAAGGCAGTCGCCTAACCAACTGAGCCACCCAGGCGCCCCTGATTTCACACTTTTTAATAACTGCTAAGAACACGGAATCATTCTGTTCTACATTCATTAATAAATATGACAACAAGAACACTTCAGTGCTTACTCTGTTTCAGCTCTTTCCATTAAATAATCCTCACAAGAACTGAGATGGGTACTTTATTATTCCAGGTTTTCAGATTAGGAAAATGAGGCATAAAAGAGTTAATTAACTCATCACAGCTGGTAGGTTGCAAAGACTTAATTCAAACCCAGCCATTCTAAATCCAGAGCTCATATTCTGGGGCTCTGTCTAAAGAATTTAAAATAAACTTACTTTATAGTATTTGGGTGCTACAGAATTAACACAACAAAGTACTAATATATGTTGTAGTAGTTGTGTAATTAATTGCTATTACCTCCTCAGTAAGTGTTCTCTTGTAGCTGAAGTTAAATATTTCCCTTCTAAATGCCTAATACAATGTCATTATATAATTCTGTGGGTGCCTGATGAATATTTGCTAAGTTATATATTAAAGTTTCACATAGAAAGTGCCTCAGACAAAAGGAAAGGGGGCAATATTTTAAGCCTACTTTTATTCTATAGAGGATGGTTTAAAAAAAATTTTAAATAGGGCCCTTGGATGGCTCAGTGGGTTGAGCATCCAACTGTTGGTTTCCACTGGCTCAGGTTATGATCTCAGAGTAGTGAGACTGAGCCCCAAGGCCTCCAGCTCTGTGCTCAGTGGGGCATCTGTTATTCTCTCTCTCTTCTCCCTCTGCCCCCTCGCATGCTTGTGCCCATGCTGTCTTTCTCTCTCTGGCTCTAAAATAAATAAGTGAATCTTTAAAAAATTTAAATTCTAATTTTGCGATGATTGAAGATTCATACGCAGCTGTAAAAAGATAATGATGAGGTATTTCATGGACCCTTTACCTGGTTTCTCCTCACATGGTGATATTTTGTAAAACTATAATACAGATAGCACGATGAGGAAGTTGAAATTGACACAAGCAATTCGTCTTTTGTAGTTTCCCCAGTTTTACCTGTACTCTTTTCATGTGTGCATTCGTGTGCCTATATTTAGTTGTATACAATTGTGTTACCATGTATCAGTTCAAATTACTGCTATCAGTTCATGTAACTGCTGTCACAATCAAGATAAAATTCCATTCCTGCCAGAGGAAGGAGGAAGCAGGCTCCCTGCTAAGCAGAGAGCCTGATTCTGGCCTTGATCCCAGGACCCTGAGATCATGACCTCAGCTGAAGGCAGAAGCTTTAACCTACTGAGCCACCCAGGCACCAGGAGAGAATATTACTCAGAACCCTGAGATCATGACCTGAGCCAAAATCAGAAGTCTGATGCTTAACCAACTGAGCCACCCAGGCGTCCCCCTACTGTACCCTTTTAAACATTCTCCAGTTCCTCTACCCTCCCTAATCCTTAATAACCACTAATATGGTCTCTATATTTTTGCCATTTCCACAATGTTACGAGTGGAATTATATAGCATGAAATGTTTCAGGAATTTTTTTTTCAGCATAATTTCCTGGAGTATTACCCACCTTGTATGTATCGATATTTCATTGCTGGGTGCCTGGGTGGCTCAGTCGGTTAAGTATCTGCCTTCGGCACAGGTCATGATCCCAGGATGATGGGATGGAGCCCTGCATCCAGCTTCTTGCTCAGCGGGGAGCCTGCTTCTCCCTCTTTCTGCTGTTCCCCCTGCTTGTGTTCTCAATCTCTTTTTTCTGACAAATAAACAAGATCTTTAAAACATAATACTTCACTGCTTTTTATTGATGGGTAGATTTGTTTAACCTTTCACCTGCTGGAGCCAGTTGTTTTCAGTGTTTAGCTGTTACGGGTCAAGCTACCAGGAACATCTGTCTGTAGGGTTTTTTTTTTAATATAATTTTTTAAGATTTTATTTATTTATTTGACAGAGAGAGAGAGAGATCACAGGTAGGCAGAGAGGCAGGCAGAGAGAAGGAGGAAGCAGGCTCCCTGTGAGCAGAGAGCCTGATGCAAGCCTTGATCCCAGGACCTTGAGATCATGACCTGAGCCAAAGGCAGAGGCTTTAACCCACTGAGCCACCCAGGAGCCCATGTCTGTAGGTTTTTGCATGAACATAAGTATTCATTTCTCTGGGATAACTGTCCGTGAGTCCAACTGCTGGGTCATATAGTAGGTGTGTGTTTAGCTTATAAGGAAACTGCCCAACTGTTCCACAGTGGCTGTACTACGTCACATTCCCACCAGCGATGTGTGAGTGATCCAATTTCTCTGCATGCTTGCCAGCATTTGGTATTGTCACTATTTTTAATTTTAGCCATCTGAAAGGTATGCAAGAAGATCTCACTGCAGTTTTAATTTTCACTTCTGTAATGGCAAATCACATTGAACCTTTTCTCACATGCCATCAGTCTATCCTCTTTGGTGATATATAGATGGCACATTTTATTTTATCCTTTGGTGACATGTCTGTTAGTCTTTTGTCTATTTTATAACTGGATTATTTTTCACAGTTGAGTTTTGCAAGTTGTTTATATAATCCAGATACTTATTCTTTGTCCTTTTTATAGTCTAGGTATTAGTCCTCTGTGTGGTTTGTAAATATTTTCTCCCAGACTGTGGTTCATCTAATAAATCTCTTAACAGAGTCTTCTCTAGGACAAAAGTTTTTAATTTTTATGAGGTCCAATTTGCCCACTTTTCATTCATGGACTGTGTTTTGTTTCTAAGTTTCCCAAAGGTAATTATAAAATTTTATTAAATTGTTTATATATAAATGTGATTTTTTCTCAATATAAAGAATACAACTAAGAAGTATAATAAAAAGCAGCTGGATATCAATAGAACCATAATAAACACAAAATGGTTATTGAGTTTATAAAGCAGTTCTTAGATTTATATTTAAGATGGTCTTCAGATAATCTAGAATATTACTTACATTAACTATCTTAACATATAAATTAAGTCATAGTTTAAAAACATCTTATAGGCAATAATCTCATAAATATGCCCATAAAACATCATTTAGGAAATGTTGATCCTGAATTTTTCTATTTAAAATCTGGCAGCACAGTCTTGTGAAAATAGTATGTGCCTAAACATATCTATAGACTTTTGAAAAAAAGGGTATATATAATTTATCCACAGTATTGTTTTGGTTTAGTTATTTTATTCTGAAGGATTCACATAGAATCCTTGTCATCTAGAATCTGAATTTTAGTTAATATTATAATGTTCTTTTAAAAATATTTTATTTATTTATTTGACAGAGAGAAACACAGCTAGAGAGGGCACACAAGCAGGGGGAGTGAATGAGAGAGGGAGAAGCAGGGAGTCGAGCTAGGGCTAGATCCCGGGACTCTAGGATCATGACCTGAGCGGAAGGCAGATGCTTAACGATTGAGCCACCCAGGCACCCATTACTATAATGTTCTTCTAGGATATGATGCATTTTGTTTTATTTTTTAGCAGGTGTTCACTCATTACCTACTGCATACTAATATTGGAAGTGAAAATAAAATTAAGGCTTGGTCCTTGTCTCTACATTTTAACACTTTGAAATTGAGGTACAGTGTACACTCCATATTGAAATTTCTTTAAGGTAACATTTATTATTGGTTTGTGATGTTGCCATTTTCATTACACTATTGTTTTTATTTGTTTTATTTTCAAGTATAATTGACACAAAATGTTACATAAGTCTCAGGTGTACAAATTAGTGATTTGACAAGTTCAAACCTTATGCTATGACCACCACAACTATAGTTACCATCTGTCCCATTACCTCACTATTACAATACCATTTACTGTCTTCCTTATACTCTGCTTTTTATTCCCCTGATTTACTCTTTCAATAAGTGGAGAACTATATTGCCCTCTCCCCTTCACCCATGTTGCCCAGCCCCCAAGCCCTACTCTTGGCAATATCAGCTTGTTCTCTCTATTTATAGTTCTGATTCTGCATTTTGTTGATTCATTTTTTAAGATTCCATTTATTAGTAGAAACATATGGTATTTGTCTTTCTCAATCTGACTTATTTCACCTAGCATAATACTCTCTACATCCATCCATGTTTCCTCAAATGGCATGAGTTCATCTTTTTTTTATGGTGGTGTAATATTGCGTGGTGTACATATACCACATTTTTCTTATCAATTTACCTACCAATGGACACTTAGGTTGTTCCTGTGTTTTGGCTACTGTAAATAATGCTAATAATGTAAATAGGGGTGCATATATCCTTTCAAGTTAGTGTTTTTCATTTTCCTTGGGTAAACACCCAATAGTGGAATTATTGAATCTTGTAGAATTTCTATCTTAATTTTCTTTGTGGAAACTCCATACTGTTTTCCCCAGGGACTGTACCCATTTACTTCCGACCAACAGTACACAAGGGTTCCTTTTTCTCCACATCCTTGCCAACACTTGTTGCTTCTTGTCTTCTTGATTTTAGCCATTCTAACAGGCATGAAGTGGTAGTCCATGTGGTTTTGATTTGCATTTTCCTGAGGATGAGTGATATTGAGCATCATTTCACGTACCTGTTTGTCATCTGGATGCCTTCCTATTCTGGTTCTTTGGCCAGTTTCTAATCATAATCCACACCGAATCCCCAAAATTTGGTAAAGCAATAAGTTGCCATGTGGTCCTCCCTGCCTGTGAACGTGACTATGTGTAGGTGAATATTTATCTAATTATCAGTTCAGCTAGGTTACCTGCAAATTGGGAACCAAGCAGAAAATTGAATTTTTATTCAATTTGGACCTGTAACTGCAGCCCAAAATTCATAAAAATTATTACACTGGGATGCAACATCGCAATGAAAAGACAAGAGCGTAGCATGGATATGCAAGATGAAAATTTATGAATTAAACATTTGTTGCTGGGGCACTATCTGCACATTTTTAAAGCATCAACCAGGTGACACAGAGTACCTAATTAGAGAAAAATACACAAGAATATAAAGATGAGTTTTATTTTCTCATTGAGACATTTGAAAAGGGATTTCTGGTCACACTCCCAACAATGCAATTAAAGATAGGAGAAATTGCCAAATCTCTTGGAAGAGATCACAGAATTTTCAAAGCTAGAAAAGGTTGGTGTGATGATTCATACATCATGAAAATCTATGTCTCAGATACTGAGCATATAACTTTCAAAGGCTTCCAGCTGACTTCCAAGAGAAGTTATTAACTTCCAGAGATACAGAAGTCTTACAGGGAGAAAAGGAAACTTCAATTTAACTAAATAGGAAATGCAGATGAAATCTTGATATTCTCTGATAGGCCAAAAATTATACAGTCAATCCTAAATGTGCTAAAACAGTCAGGATCATGAGCACAGAATATAAAAAGCAGTAGTTCTCTGTTATGTAACTGCATATTCCTGGAAATGATTCAGGAGAAGATTTGGATTCTGAATTATTAAGGGCATTTGTATTCTCCAGGGAAGGGAGTCTTATTACATAGCTAATGTCCAGAGGCCTCTAGCCTATAAATAGGACATCTCACTTATCTCCTAAATACAGGTGGTAATTCCAATAATGAGAGTAAGAACTAGAGCAAAAGCTAAAGGAGGGAGAAAGAGATGCCGAGAAGAGAGAAATGAATAGATGGTCTTCAATATTGTTAGGTCTGACAAAGAAGGCAGAAAAAAGACAGTGAGAGAAAGTAAGCAGAGATAAGGGAGGAAAACCAATGGAGCGTGGTATCCAAGGAGGCCAGGAAAACTTTGTCTTTCAAGAAGGAGGGAGTGGCCTACCATTAAATGTTGCCAAAATGTTGAATAGGGTGAGGTGGAAATGTGTCCCCTGAATTTAGTCGCTGGTCATTAGTGGAAACTTACGGAAAGTGGTTTTCATGGAGTAGTGGGGAAGAAGACAGGTTAGGTTGGTCTGAGAAGTTAATGGTACACAGAAGTGCAGATTAAAAGTTATTTAACTTTTCTTGAAAGTCTAAGTGTGTAGAAGATATGAACTGAAGGAGTAGTTAGCTTTTTTAGAAAGCTTTTTTAAAAATTCAGATGAAAGAATTCAAATATAAAGTTATAGGGGAATAGAATAATTCACTGTGGTTCGGACTGCAAGTTATGACTCATTGCTGTGTTGTAACATTGGTTTAGTGAGTGGGGACCAGCATTAAAGAAAATAAATGGAAAAGAAAAGAAGAAAAAATATCAGTGTATCATGCATTATAAGGTAATCTTAAGAAATTTTGTTTGGTTATTTGTATAAATTGTCCTCTGCAATCCACAGTAAGATATTTTTGTATATTTATACAAGATTCTTATATCTAGTATATGTATTATATATGACACATCTAGTATATATATGTATTGGGTTGCAATGTTTCTTATTGTGGGTTGCAGCAAAACTTGTGGGTCATAGAGGCTCTGAAAACTAAAGCACTGAGCGTCAGCATACTTTCTGAAGAATGTGAGAGGGATGGGACACAGGTAACATGTAGACATACTGGCCTTCAAGACGGGGAGAAACATGCACTTTTTTTGTATCAGGAAAGCAGGAGGAGAAGATTGACCCAAATGCAGGTTAGTGACATATTTGGCAGCAGAGTGTTGAAAGGAATTCCTTTCTGATGGTTTCAATCACTTTAGTAAGTGCAGTGCAATCATCTGCTGAGAGCGAAGAGTATAGACAGGGTATCACGCTTTGTAAATAATAGATGAAATGTGAAATATATGTTATTGAAATTAGATCAAGATTAGTAGAGAATTACATTAAGATTGTGGGTAGGCGAGGTTGTTTACTGAATTCACAGGAATACCAATCCCTTGAGGAGTGTTCAGGTATCTGAGTGTAGACACAGACACAGGTAATGAAAATTGTTCGGTTCAGGGTTTCTGTTTTTCTCGTTGGAGGCTTTGAAAGGCCAAATGGATAAGGGAGGTTAGTATATTGATACCAAAATGACTGAAATGAAAGGTTGTAGTATAAATCAAAAGTATAAGGAGTTTCATAACTTGAAAAAAAAATGAAAATGTCAGTGGAGCTGAAGGCTCAAACACGGAAGGACAGTAAGAATTGGGGTTCCTGAGCAGGCATGTGGAATTTTCACCAAAGAGTAAAATGTGATTTTTGGAAGTGGACCTTTTTTCAGTGACAAATTATAGGGGATTGGTGGAAGATGATATATAATATGCTGTTAATGATAAGGAAGGCAGGGAACCATTGAATATGATGTTGGGTAGATTGTTCATGTGGACACTGAATTTCCTGAGATGATGGCAGGAACTGAGGAGGAAAAGGATCCCCTGGCCTAGGTACCAAAATCTTTAGTGGATGAGATGAATTGGACAGGAGGTTGGTGGATGAAAATTGCAAGGAATGAGAGTTTTTAGAAGTGTATGGAAGAATTTTTGCAGAACAAGGCAACAATGAGAACTCAAGCTCCATTTCTAACCCATGAGCTATCAAAGAAGAGAGTATGGTCCAAGAGCCTCAGCTCCATAATCAGACTGTCTGGGTTCCCTTGCTGACTTCATCTCTCTATACTTCTTCGACCTTGAGAAAGTTACTTAATCCCTTTCCGCCTCAGTTTCATATCTCTAAAATATGGATAAAAGTATGTACCTCATGGAAGTGCTGTAGTAATGAAAGGAAATGCATTTTTTTAAAAGATTTTACTTATTTGACAGAGAGAAACACAGCCAGAGAGGGAACACAAGCAGGGGGAGTGAGAGAGGGAGAAACAGGCTTCCCGCCGAGCAGGGAGCCCGATGTGGGACTCGATCCCGGGTCTCTGGGATCATGACCTGAGCCGAAGGCAGTTGCCCAACCAACTGAGCCACCCAGGCACCCCAGGAAATGAATTTATTAAGTTTATCCATGAAATAAGTTCACATACAGTCTAAGTTAGTGCTTATATATAGGAAATGCACAATACATCTCTGCTGTTATTATTGGTTATTCTTTTCTAGAATGTTAAATGAAAAACCTATTTGGGAGAGCAGTAAGAGGTTTCTTAATAGTCACCTATTTTTCGATTAAAGCGATGTTTGGGGAAGCTGGTGGGGTTGTAAGGAGAGTTCCATAAAGCCCAGTGGAATTATTTTGGAGGGAAAGAAAGTATGAGTGGGGTGGTAAGAGAGGGAGCAGACACATTGAGAATCAGACATGAGAAGAGAACTAGAGGTAGGGGAAAGATCCTCACAGTGTCACTGCCATAGACACTTCCATCACAGAAGCTGGGATAGAAGATAAGGAGATGAGGCACGTAGGGAATTTAGTAGCAATAGTTTTTTGAGGAAGGAAGGATATTTTGCCTTACAGAATCCATGCATATGCGATCTTGAAGAAATACCCTAGGTGAGGTATTTCCTTTCTTTCTCATGTCACCAGCTATAGTGAGAGCAACGATGACCAGCAATTATGGGTCAATGAGCACAAGTAACATGGTCTCTCATGGAAGTAAGAGAAGATGCACATTGACTGTAATTCCCAAACATACCCCATTGGTAAAACTACCCCACACCCCAATCACTATGGTTTCTCTATTTTTATAAAGGTCCTTATCATTATCTAAGCTACTACCTCCTTTATTTTTTTTTAGAATATTTTATTTATTTGTCAGAGAGAGAGAGCACAAGTAGGAGGAGCAGCAGACAGAGGGAAAAGCAGGCTCCCTACTGAGCAAGGAGGCTGATGTGGGACTCAATCCGAAGACCCTGGGATCATGACCTGAGCTGAAGGTAGATGCTTAACCAACAGAGCCATCCCTAAGCTACTACATTCTAGTTTACCTATTTGTTTTGTTTACTTGAATTTGAAGTCAATAAGAGCAGTGATTCTCTCTTATTTACTATAGCATCTACAATGCTTAGATGGTTTTGTTAAATGGAGACTATATCCTCTTCCTTTCAGTCCAGGGGACTTACAGACTATAGGGTGAGACATGGAGCTACTTTGCCTTATAAAAATGTCATATTGTTGTTAGGTGCCTACTACTTGATGTAATTTGCCATTTTGAATTCGTCTTTCTTATGATATAAAAAATGGAACCCTGATGAGTCCTTAAAACACCAACTAATGGTTTTATTGTACAATAGTATAAATAATTATATTCTGTCTAAATTTAGAACTATTTCTGTGAAAAGTCACACTTTTCTTTTTCTTTCTATTAAGTCCTCAGCAAGACAGAACATTTGGTTCATCCAAGGTGCTGCACTTGGAAAGAGGTAGGGAAGTATGACAACTTACTGATGCCTTCTCCCTCAGTTGGCATCTGCTCTATGGCAGCCATCCTTGACTTCCTCTCATAGCCCTCAAAATGAAGTGAAATTAGTTTCTGGATTAGAAAGATCCAGTAGGTTCATGAATTCAGAATCTTTGGCATTTTTTTCCCTGGGAACAAATGGTTGAGTGGAAAATTTTCCTCAGTAGAAGTGAATAGAAATTTCAGAAAGCACAATTTTTTAGATAACAATAAAATGGTAACTTCAGAGAGACATTGGATTTAATGGTCCTATGGGATTGCAGGAATTTTTTTGACAGCTAAGGCCATATTCAGCATTTTTAAATTAAGCATCTACTAGATTCTACTTTGTGATTCATTATTTGAAAAAGGATTGTAATGAATATTTGACAACTGCTATCTTTTGTCTTATCCTTTGCTCTTTTCCAGTTTACTTTGTTGGAATTTATTTATTTTTTTTAAGATTTTTTTATTTATTCGACAGAGAGAAACACAGCCAGAGAGAGAACACAAGCAGGGGGCTTGAGAGAGGGAGAAGCAGGCTTCCTGCTGGGGAGGGAGCCCGATGTGGGGCTCGATCCGGGGTCTTCGGGATCATGACCTGAGCTGAAGGCAGTCGCTTAACCAAATGAGCCACCCAGGCGCCCCAACTTTGTTGGAATTTCTTAAGGCTTGATTTGGACTCCATTAAATTCTCTGTACTCATTCCATACCTATTCCAAATTCAACCTATAAATACAGTTCATATACTCTCCTAAGATTCAGATTGATATATCCAGTTGTCTTCCTGACAGATCCACCCAAAGGGGCAACATTCCCTCAAATTTAACAAGCATAAGACAAGATTTTTGCTGAGTTCATTCTTCACCAAACTGAGTTTCTTTGTCTTTCCTCACAGTATTTTGTCATCACCGTCCATTTATCTTGACTCATAAAGCAAAAGTTGAAGTGTTTTTCCTCATTTTATTTCTATTTCAGAAGGTCAGTCAAATCTACTTCAAAGATATGTTTGCCATATGCCTATTCCTCTCTATCTCCTTCTACCCAACTAAATTTAGTCCCCTATTATCCCTTTCTAGATTACTTCCAGTGTTTTGTGACTGCATTGACTTCATTTTAGAAAAGCTCTCTATCCCAGAGAAAGATCACTTTTCTTTTCCAATTTTTTGCTCCAGTAAAAGTCTACGGTAGGGCTCTCAGGAACCTGGCCTGGGTCCCATGGGCCCAGAACCAGGTACTGGACCAGGTGCTGGACAAGAGGGAGGCACTGCTCTAATTTTTCAGAAGCAGTTACGTCAAATTCTGGTACAAGTGGGCAGCCCCAACAATCCACAGGGACAGAGAGATGGGAAAGGTCATTCCCTAAAGGCATATCAAGCACTATTTCCAAGAGTTGAGGGAACAGAGGTTGGGAAGGAGAAATAATGTATGTCTACCTCTCCCACTGTTGCCTTCCTACAAAATATCCTCCATGTATCAGATCATATGCTTGAAAACTCAGGTTATATTATTCCCATACCTTTTAAAACTCTATTTATTCATGATTACCTCTTTTTTGCATACAATTCTTGTAAGCTCTAAACCTGAGTTGCTATTGCCTACCTTCTCAAATGGAACAAAAATTCCAGAGGAGCTTTTTTTTCATCACAAACTCAAAACTTCCCACAATCTCTCTGGGTCAATATAGTCTGAATCATTGAATCCCTAAGGGCTATTTCTGCCATTGTCCATTTTCTATATTTACTTACACATCCCTGGATACCTACCATGCTGCACTGCCTACTATAATATCTAATTTTTCCTGTCACCAATTCTCCATAATGCTTATTCTATATCAGCATTAACAAAGCTCTTTAGTCAATTAGTCAACTACTTTCCCATGTTTAAAAAATACCTTTATTTCTAAATATATACTACTCTTTTATCTCTCCCTTCCTGCAATATTACATTACATTCCCTCCCTGCAAGGAAATAAATCTAATTTTATCCATTTTAAAATCAATATATCCTCCAGTTACTATGTCATGTAAGCTTTTTTTTTCTGATTTCTTTACATTTTCAATCCCTTGCAAGGTCTGAATAGGTTATATTTAGAGTCTAGGCCATAACTCATGAAAATGTAAGATAAAATGATAGCATAGTTTTTAAAATACCAAAGGTAGAAGGGACAGAATACAAATGTTTCCATTTGTACCACAGAAGAAAATCAACTAAAAAGCACATAAACTAGCAGTATTCAATGTATAGATAATATTTATCTACAGATATGTCAGAAAGAAGAGGCTAGAGATATTTTTTATAAGAGCAAATAGCAAGATCACAATCATATAAAGCTATGCCCATTCCCTTTTTCAGGCATAAGACTTTATCACATACTTTTGGCATGTAGACGATATAATTTGTATTGTGCGGTGATAAAATTATTTGTAAAGATTGAACAATTAAATGGCTTTGAATGAGGATTAAATAAATTACCTGGCATTCAAAATGTTTAATGATAAATTAGAGTATTAAATTATATTTTTGGAAGTGAATTATGTATTAATTTGTAGTTTTTTGACTTAAAATCTAATGGGAAAGCTATTACAATGCAACATTTAACATTAACGTTTGTATGATCTGCATTCTTTAGCTGGAAATCAAACTGTTGTCAGGGGTTTTGCTACAGACATGTGGAATCAAGTCCAGTGTTGTGACTCTATGGAAGGCTCAATAACCACTGTACTAAACAAGGGACCAAGAATTGTTACAGGCGTAGAATCAAGTACAGGGATCAAGGGGGCAGAGAGTTATTGTTGGGGAGAGGGTATTCAGCATCACTAATATTGAAAATGTGTTTTATATGGTAGATTTTTCCAGGCACCTTTCCACTCCTTTCAGAAACAGTCATATAATTGTTAGAAGACAAATCACCTATTTGCCTTACATGGATCCTTACATCCTTTCATAGATCTGTGTTTAGAATGTTTCAGATCCTGTCATAACAGTACTACTGGGCCATCCATTGGTGATTTTAAGGGATCTTCAAGAGTAAATAATACAGTTTAAAAATTAACAGACTTTAATTTTTAGAGCAGTTTTAGGAGCACAGAAAAACTGAGCAGTAAGTGAAGACAGCTCTCATATATCTCCTCTCCTCCTGCAGAATTTCTCCCATTATTTTTCATTATTTTTAATGCTTCCTTGATTTGTTGTACCAGAGACCTGGCAGAATTCAAATATGACCTCCATAAATAAAATTTATTCTATGCATCTCTAGATCTACAAACTTTAGTATAATGTTTAAAAGTATGGTGTTTAGTATCAAATATTTGCATTTGTGGTCAAATTCTGTTTCCTTTTAAAAAAAAAGATCTTATTTATTCATTTGAGAGACATTGAGAGACAGAGAGTGAAAGAGAGAGAGCGAGCAGGAGTGAGGGGGAGGAACAGAGAAAGAGGGGGAAGCAGGCTCCCTGTTCTGATATGGGTTCAGTCCCAGGACCCAGAGGTCACCACCTGAGCCGAAGGCAGATGCTTAACCATCTGAGTCACCCAGGTGCCCTCAAATCCTGTTTCTGCTGCTTGCTTGAGCTATCTTGAGCAAGTTTGTTAACTTAAAAAAGTCTTAATTCCATTTTCTGTAATGTAGGAATAATAATATCTACCTCATGAGCCTGATGTGGGGATTAAATTAAATTATGTAAATATAGTATCAATATAGTATCTATCATAAAAAAGAATAGGGGCTATTATTTTTATTAAATGAATAAATGTTACTGTTTTTACAGCAATGGCATGGAATTTGAGAAACATCTAAGGAAACATTTAGGAAACTTAATTTTGGCAGAAAGGTAAAGTACAAAAGGAAAACCCTGAACTTGGAGTGAAACTGTTTAAATCTCAGTATTACTAAATAAAACTGGGTGACTCTGAACAACTAGTTTAAATTACCTGATCCTCGGGGGTGCCTGGGTGGCTCAGTTGGCATTTGCCTTTGGCTCAGGTCATGATCTCCCAGGTCCTAGGATCAAGCCCCATGTCAGGCTCCCTGCTCAGTGAGGAGTCTGCTTCTCTCTCTGCCCCTCCCCCCTTCCTGTGTTTTCTCTCTCAAATACACAAAATATTAAAAATAAATAAATAAAGTAATCAAACTACCCAATCTTCTTTGTCTTCAACATAAAAATGGAAATATTTGCCTCGAGACTTATATTTTGTCTTGAGAATTAAATGAGACAGTATATGTTCTCAAATGTGTTTAACATAATTGGCCAAAATATATGATTGTATTTCTAGAAGGAACATGCATATGCACAATAACCTTTTATTATGGCGTGAGATGATAAAATATAAATCTGGTAAGAGTGAGCGAGTTGATATAAGTTTTTGGGATGTTCAACAGCACTTTGACAAATTTCTATACTACAAGTTACCCAAATATAAAGCTCCTAACAGGTTTCTAATTATAATTTTATCATAAGTGACTTTACTAAGATATTATAGGTAAAGAGAAATAGCCATGTCTCTGCACAGTTGTTTAGTCATATAGTCTCACCCTTTTACTCTAAGTTCAGATGGCTCCACAACTGTGTGATCTTGAGTTAGTTACCTACCTTTCTATGTTTTCATAATTTAGCTATAAAATATTTATTATGACAGCACACTTAATAAGGTGATTATATATAAAAGGCGTGTGTGTGTGTGTGTGTGTGTGTGTGTGTGTGTGTCCACATACCTACAAACCTCTGGCATGACACCTGAAAGGCAAACAAATTAACGATCAAACAAAGTACAGAATTTAGTTGGGAGTAAAGAGATTAGCGTTCTCTTCTCCCTTACAGGGGAAGATTTTTCTTCTACCTTTTGCTCTGGAGCACTAAAGCCAAGTGTGTGTTCTGCTTGGGAAGCTCTCTGTTTAGAAAGGTCAAATAGATCTCTGGTGGGGGCAAGAGTAAAGGAGATATGGAATAGATTTGTGGAGATGATTCTGTCTAGGCCCAAGAGTGACAGCTGAAAAGGTTATTGTTTTGCAGAAGAGACTAGATAGGGCTTATAGAAGGCTTAGCTAGGAATTAAGAATGTGCATACAGCTGGTATCTTGCACATCATATTTCTTGGAAACAGTCTTGAGAGAGTAGGAGAAATATATCCCAGAGGCTGATCTTTGAGAGAATCAAATTTCTGGCTAATGAGTACCAAAGCACTTCTTTGTTTTGTCCCCCAAAGGATCCAAAGTAATTTAACATTTTTAATGACAATACCTGAGTCATTCTAATACCTCAGAACATGAGGCGATTTTTGCTTTGTTTGTTCTGTTTTGTTTTGTTATGAAGTAGTATAAAATCTAAGTTCTGAGAAATTTAGAGACAGAGCAAGAAACTGAACTTTTAGGTCAGTGAGCATCCTGTCCCAAGTCTTATCACGCTTCATGACAGAGTGTGGATGGGTGGCCAGGTTTCCCACCTGATTGCTCTTCTCAGGACACCATGTTGAAAAGTAGTAGGTAGGGTTCTAGGTTGTAAAGTGCAGAAAAACAATAGCTGCATAACAGTAAACATTAAGACTTAAGTAAACATTTCAAAAAGCGTCATTTACAAGTGTTGGTGACATTGCAAGAGTGGACACCCATAGGAGATTTCTCATGGATCTGTCTTTGCAGGACTCAGAAACAGGTGATGGAGAGATATCTACAGGATAGATCTAAGGGGATTAGTGGATTGGGCCCTCTGCCTGTCTTTTCAGCACACTAAAAGTTTCCCTCCTTTTCTGTCTGGAAGCTGCACATGAAAAGATAATAGTTCTGAGTCATTCTAATAAGATCATCTTTTTCTATTTTCCAATTGGTTCAACTGTTTGATAGTATTTTTAAAAACTATAACTATTTAGTGAGCTGTACAATTTCTTCAATACTGACCATTTTTGTAATATCTGACAAACGTATGAGATTAAAGGCATTCATATACTTAAAATATGTACAGCATGTATTTAGTAGAATCTAATATTACCTTAGATGTGCAGAAATGAATAAATACACAAGGAAAGGAAGTGAACCATAAACTCGTTGACAAATCATGAAAAATAAGTTTCACATCAGTGCATAGTACCCAGAACATAATGTTTTATTTCCTAAAGCAAAATGATCTATAAATATAAGGAGGAACAGTGAAAGAAAAAGCAACGTATTGAAAACTTTGTAGATGAGATTTTTCATACTCTACGATGACAAATACTGGAATATTTGCTGAGGCTAGATCACTGGCATTTCTTTCCATGGGAAATAAGTGCTTCCAGTTGGCCAGTGGATTTACTATTTTGCTGGTTTATTTCCCACCTAGTACATTTACATAGTGCTTGAATTTCAGGTTACACTTAGTGATGCATTTAAAACATTCTTATTTTGTATCAACCTGATTTTTCTGGGTATAGCATTTGTTGATAAAAGCAGGTAAAATTGCATATCAACAACTTTTTCAGGGTCAGTCAAAATTAGTCCTCAAGCGCTCCTGCTACACTGATTGAAAATGAATTTCTATGTAACCTAGATGATAGATATCTCTAGTCACGTTACACCATCTTTTATTTAGAAAAGATCATGTCCTCCAATGCCTTCCTACTCAGTCTTGACCACATGGTCAACTTTCAACTAGACTCTTTTGAGAATCCTTGGCTTCTCTCTTCTTTTTTCTTTACATCTTATCTAATTTTCTAATGTCCAAAGTAAATTAGACCACATGTGTATTTTTTTTTTTAATTTCTATTCCCCATCTTCCAAGTATTTACAGATATAGCCACGAAATTGGCCTGATTAGTGTTGAGTCCAGTTTTATCTCCCTTCCTGAGTATGGTCAGTTCTAAAGAAATCAAAAGGAAACAGAATTACTATTATGTGACTGTTTGAGTCGATATTTAATATATATTTTGAAGCAATTCTACCTGCATGATACCTATGAGATTCATCTCCTTCTCTTTTTTTCCACTGCTCTACTCAGATTTAAGATTCCAATTATTCTTAGATTACTGGCGTATTGAAAGAAAAAAAAAACCCAAACCCTTACTTAACAAATTGCTTTATTTCCAGTGTATCTATGTAAATTCATTTTAGATGTTGCTTTCCTATGGATCTAAGCTATAGTTCTTAACATATAATGCTCTTATTTCAAAATCTGCAGTGTCTTGTCACTGTCCCATAGTAGATTGCAAAGAGGGGTGAGCATTTTTTTTTTTTAAAGATTTTATTTATTTGACAGCGAGAAACACAGCGAGAGAGGGAACACAAGCAGAGGGAGTGAGAGAGGGAGAAGCAGGCTTCCCGCCAAGCAGGGAGCCCGATGTGGGACTCGATCCCGGGTCTCCAGGATCATGACCTGAGCTGAAGGCAGTCGCTTAACCAACTGAGCCACCCAGGCGTCCCGAGGGGTGAGCATATTTAAGAGAAAACTCAAGATGGGCATTACAATATGGGAAGAACCATATGAAAACTTTCTTTGTATTATTACAGTAATAAAGAATATATACTTTATAAATAAGTGAATAAATATAAAAGTGTGGGGTGAGATATTTTCCTAATAAAAGTGCATGGTTATTAGTAATTAGAAACCACTAATCTATAGAATGATATCCAGGTTACTCAACCAGGCATTTATTTCCTCTAGAACCGTTACCTCAAACATCCCTTTACACTGTATCCTTGTTCAGTCTTTATTATAGTCAAACTGATGCATTTTACTGCAGGAAATCCCTACTTTATTTATGCCTGGAATGTTTCTTTTCATCTCTAGGCTCTAAACCAGTTTTCAAATTCCAGCCTGGATGCCAATTCCTTTGTAAATATTTTAGCAGTTAGAACAGTTTGATTGTAAATAACAGAACCACACAAATTGCTATGATTAATTAAGGAA
>PITA01018120.1:0-41379 GCA_004023965.1 Spilogale gracilis | reverse complement strand
AATTGAAAAGATAAGAGGATTCTGTTAAAATGGAGCCTGTTTGCGACACAGCGAATTTAGACAATTTTACTTCCCTGTTCCGCTTTCATAGATTTGACTGAACTGACTATAGATTTAAGGTTTAGATTTTAATCTGTGACCATATAACCATGACAATGTGGTTGTGGAAACTGTGCTAACCTTTCTTAAAGCCAATGGCCGTGTAACAAAAGCCTATGTAGAGATGGGGCAAATGGCCATTTTGGTCAGGGCTGTATGTCAGTATAAGACCGGTAATTGGCTCAATATATGATCAGAAGATCCTTAGTATGTTTCTACTATTGTTTGTATAGACGCAGTTTTTATATTTTAATGATCGTAAGATATTATAGTGTATCATTTCAATATGTTAAGAGTTGAGGAAGTATTGCCCTTTATTTTCTCTTTTCATTTCTATTTTTCAAATTTTTATTTTTAAATATTACATTTATTTTTTGAAAGTGAGAGCACAAGCAGGGGGAACAGCAGAAGGAGAGGAAGAGGGAGAAGCAACTCAGGGCGTGATTCCAGGACCTGAGCTGAAGTAAGGACACTTAACTCACTGAGCTACCCAGGTGCCCCTCATTTTCTCTTTTTGATTTTGCTGAAATTTATACAGTGTTTGTTTAAATCTGCCCCATGAAACACTTTGCAAAAACTAGCTTAATTCTCAGAAATAACAGATTAAGTAGATGCTATGATTGTCTCCATTTTGGAGATAAGGAAATGGAGGCAAAGAGTAGCTAAGTAATTTATACAATGTTACACTTGTAACTGATGAAACCATAATTCTAACCTAGACAATTTGACTGAAGGTTTACTAAAGATGATTTTGATCAATAAACAAACATGCTCTGTTACCATTTCATGACTATGAAATTAGTCAGTCACAGAAGGACAAATACTACATGATTGCATTTATATGAGGAATTTGTAATAGTCAACTCATGGAAACATTAGAATGGTGGTTACCAGGCTCAGAGGAAGGAGAAGATGGAGTATTCAAAGGGTATAAAGTTTCAGTGGCACAAGATAAATACGTTCTAGAGGTCTGCCGTACTACATAGTGCCTATTGTTTACAGTACTGTATTTTGCACTTAAAAATGTTCTAAGAGGGTAGATCTCATGCTAAGCAGTCTTACAACAGTAAAAAGAAAAAAATAATAAAGCCCATTATTTCCTAAAAGTAAAATTTCCCCAATTTATTTTATAATTCTTATATGTGGGTAGAAAAGTTACATTAAATGTATTATTTGGCTATTAACTTTCTAAAAAATTAAAACAATCCATTTGAATATGTGTATTTTAATTTTAATCACTTAGAAATTATTATATTTTTACTTCTAAAAGTCAGAACCCCAAAAGTTCATTTTAGATTTTAAAAAAATGTGTAAAACTACGTAGATTAGATATTATGTTACCTAAAAAAGGACATTTAGTCTAGTTCTAAGTTTTAATATAGTTAAGAAAAAACAATAAATGGATTAGAAGAAAAGATTATGGGGCGCCTGGGTGGCTCAGTTGGTTAAGCGACTGCCTTCGGCTCAGGTCATGATCCTGGAGACCCAGGATCGAGTCCCATATCGGGCTGCCTGCTTGACGGGAAGCCTGCTTCTCCCTCTCTCCCTCCCCCTGCTTGTGTTCCCTCTCTGGCTGTATTTCTCTCTGTCAAATAAATAAATAAAATCTTTTAAAAAATATTGAATCAAAATGTACATACAATGAACTGGGCAAATACAAGTTAAAAGATACTCTAGTCCTCTTGTTTTGCCCATAACCTTCTTCTTTTTTTTTTTTTTAATTTTATTTATTTGACAGAGAGAAACACAGCAAGAGTGGGAACACAAGCAGGGGGAGGGAGAGAGGGAGAAGCAGGTTTCCCGTCAGGCAGGGAGCCTGATGTGGGGCTCTATCCTGGGTCTCCGGGATCATGACCTGAGCCAAAGGCAGTCGCTTAACCAACTGAGCCACCCAGGCGCCCCTGATTCAATCTTTAGTAAAATGCTTTCAGAAAAATATATCATCCCCAGTTCATAAAATAGCAGCATTAGCCTCAAGGAAATTAAGTGTATCATCCAAGTTTCCAGGGCAAGGAAGTAATGATTTGCAGAATTTGAATCTGCTTGACAAAATCCACAGTTGTTCCATCCCACATCAACTTCAATGTAAAGGCAGCATATATGTAACTTCATTACTAGAGATAAACTCTTTTCAGGAATTAGATTTAGCATGGAATTTATCTCATGAATCTTTAAAATAAAAAAATATTTTATTTATTTATCTGACAGAGAAACACAGCCATAGAGGGAACACAAGCAGGGGGAGCGAGAGAGGGAGAAGCAGGTTTCCCGCCAGGCAGGGAGCCTGATGTGGGGCTGGATCCCAGGTCTCCGGGATCATGACCTGAGCCGAAGGCAGTTGCTTAACCACCCAGGCACCCCTATCTCATGAATCTTTGTGTAGGTCATGATGTTTATAAAAGTGGATACTGCCTTAATCTTTTGTAAAACCCATTATATGGCAATTGAAATAGATGGTTCTTCCATCTAACCCCTATAGATGGAGTTCATTGAATTATTAAGTCCAGATATATCTGCCAGAGAGTGAATGTAGGAGAAAGGAACATGGGGGAACTACAAAGAGTAAAATTCATATGGTATGATCAAAGAACCATTGAAGATAAAGTACAATTGATCTGGCTGTGGAAGGATGGGTGAGATATCATTCACCAGATAGCTAGAGAAAAGCATTCAAATCATAAGAAAAGAAATAAACAAATCTGAAGGGATAAGAGAATGTCAGTACAATAGAGAAATGTCAATGATTATTGCCATTTTAAAACATATTTAGATACCAATTACTTATTTTTAAAAAATATTTATTTATTTGAGGGAAAGTGAGAGCATGAGTGGGAGGGGCAGAGGGTGAGGGAGAGAGTATCCCAAGCAGACTCTGCATTGAGCACTGAAAGCAGAGGCCCCTGCAGGGCTCCACCTCACAATACCAAGATCAGGACCTGAGCTGAAACCAAGAGTGGGATGCTTAACCAACTATGCCACCCAACATATCAATGACTTGTTTTAATATAATCTCTAATTCTTGTAAGTTCCCTGAATGGTAAGTATCACTATCAGTATTTTATAGAAGTGGAAAATGAGACTCAAAAATATTAGTAAATGAAGCCAGGAAGCAAATAACCTATTAGAACATGAAAGTACAGTTGAGTGGCACCTGGGTGGCTCAGTTGGTTAAGCGACTGCCTTCGGCTCAGGTCATGATCCCGGAGACCCGGGATCGAGTCCCACATCGGGCTCTCTGCTCGGCGGGAAGCCTGCTTCTCCCTGTCTCACTCCCCCTGCTTGTTGTTCCCTCTATGGCTGTGTTTCTCTCTCTGTCAAATAAATAAAATCTTAAAAAAAAAAGTGTAGTTGATTAAATATCATAATGTGGATCAAGAACTGATGTGGAAGATAACTCTAATAACCATCATTTATTCATTGCTCACTGTATTCTAAGCATGGTCGATACAATTTCTTATTTAAGGCATTTTCCCTCAGGACTATTATTATTACCACTGATGTATACATTAAAAAAAAGTCCTGAGTATCAGAGAAGTTAATTAAAATTTTTATGTCATAAAGTCACTGGCATGAACTTCTTGATGTTGTTGACATTTTTGTGTAAATTTGCTTATATGCATTTTCTAGGGAAAGGGAAGGTAGTTTGTAACAACTTCTCAAAGGAGTTCATGGTATAAAAAAAGTTAGGAAGCTATCAGGGAAATTCAAATCAAAACCACACTGAGATACCACCTTACACCAGTCAGAATGGCCAAAATTAACAAGACAGAAAACAACAAGTGTTGGAGAGGCTGCGGAGAAAGGGGAACCCTCTTACACTGTTGGTGGGGATGCAAGTTGGTGCAGTCACTTTGGAAAACAGTGTGGAGATCCCTTAAAGAATTAAAAACAGAGCTACCCTATGACCCTGCAATTGAACTACTGGGTATTTACCCCAAAGATACAGATGTAATGAAAAGAAGGGCCATATGTACTCCAATGTTCATTGCAACAGTGGCCACAGTCGCCAAACTGTGGAAAGAGTCGAGGTGCCCTTCAACAGACAAATGGATAAAGAAGATGTGGTCCATATATACAATGGAATGTTATGTCTCCATCAGAAAGGATGAACACCCAACTTTTGTAGCAACATGGACTGGATTGGAAGAGATTATGCTGAGTGAAATGAGCCAAGCAGAAAAAGTCAAGTATCATATGGTTTCACTTACTTGTGAAGCATAAAGAGTAATATGGAGGACAGCAGGAGAAAGGAAGGAAATGGGAAGTGGGGTAATCAGAGAGGGGGATGAAATATGGGAGACTCTGGACTCAGAAACAAACTGAGGGTCTTGGAGGAGAGGGGGTGGGGGTGGGTAAGCCTGGTGGTGGGTACTGAGGACATGTATTGCATGGAGCACTGGATGTGGGACATAAACCATGAATCTTGGAACACTGAAAAAATAAAATAAAATATTAAAAAAAAGAAATGATATTACTTCTGAACAATGTAATTCTCTTTGTGGCTTTTCGAGACAGACACTAGTAGTATTTGATTCTTTAAAACATTACCATTAAAGCTTTTTCAAATTTCTAACAAAAAAGAAGAAGAAGAAGAAGAAGAAGAAGAAGAAGAAGAAGAAGAAGAAGAAGAAGAAGAAGAAGAAGAAGAAGAAGAAGAAGAAGTTAAGAAACACTGTGTTGGTTCAGGGCAAAGGCATGATAGGCTGGCATGAGGTGCTGTCCACAAGGGGAAAGCTTCTGTGTGACATGGTCACCTGCTAGAGTCTGGAGATTGTCTATGCAGAGGAGCAATGAATAAATATGTCAGTGTATTAAAGGTAATGAGAGGCAGGCTTCTCACCATTGGAGAAGGGGAGTACAAATATGAAATAGTGAAAGTTAGAATGAACCATATGTTTTGGGGTAGAATTCATTGTATTGGTGTAAACTCATGGTTATCACGATACAGAGATAGATATATGTGTGTATAAACACATATGCATTTTAACTCTGCTCACCTCAGTAACGATGAGCATATCTCAGGAAAAGACTAAGAAACTTGGCCAAGGATCTTGGTCAGTATAGGGCAAAGTCAGGATTTGAACTCAGGCAATTGGTTTCCATGTATTGCCCTCCTTTACCACAATGTTATAGAAGTTAAGAGAATTGTAATCAGGGGGTGGAATGTCGGAAGTCATTTGTGTCTACTAGGAAAAAATATTTTCTAAAGGTGTCGATAGAACCGCCCATTATAATGTTAAATCTTTGGATTCTTTTCAATATTTCTCAAAACCTATCATTTACAAATATTTTCCTAGGTCAGTCTCTATTGCTATTACTCTTTGAAAACATAAAATGCCTACTTTTTGTAGTTTAAACTAATTCAGATTGGTATTTACATTCATGGATCTCATGGTAAAAATTAAATAATTGCTATGTGTATAGAAAACTTAAAAAATATCCAGACAGTCTAGTCACTGCTTTACATAATTTTTTTCTATTAATTGTACAACAACCCATCTCAAATCAGGTCTGTTAGTGTCACCATTTT
This sequence comes from Spilogale gracilis, assembly GCA_004023965.1. NCBI lineage: Eukaryota > Metazoa > Chordata > Mammalia > Carnivora > Mephitidae > Spilogale > Spilogale gracilis. Next base: position 35,750 of record PITA01018120.1, on the reverse strand, counting down.
CATGAATCTTCAGACTTACAGAGTGGTTAAATAAGATTTCTCCAATAATTAATGTTAGAGGGCTTTGAACTTTGCAACTGATAACTGTAGGCTTATAACGCATTCATTGCAGGATCATGGATGTGTGGTACTAGTCTCAAAAGTCCTGGATATCTATGAAGAAGAGAGTTAGCTGAAAGATATCACAGTTTCTCAAAAACAAAGCCTTTTGTGGAAAGTGACTTCATGACCCCACTCTGTAGTCTGCTTCACCTCGAATAGAGGGAATTTTGTGATATTTTAGAAAACTGTTTTAAGGAACTTAAGGATAGTTCAACATGAAAGCACATATCAACTTTTGTTATCAGACTTATTTTTTAGACATTGTGTTGCACTGTTCAAAAAAAAAGAGGTATTTTCTCACGTAGAGATCGGCCTCGAGCTAATGTGCTCCGCACATCTGTCACTGACATAGGGACTGGTCAATTGACAGAAATGTTAGTGAACTAAAAACAAGGCTTAGAGGGGCTTCCAAGAGATTGAGCAGCACTGAACTCACAGAGGAAGGTGTAAAGGTATAAGTCTCAAATGACTCAGCTGAAATCCCCGTAGAGATTTGAAGAGACTGCACTTAGAAATACAGAGCAGAGCCAGCAGTTACAGGCACGGATGAAAGTCGAATGGTGGCATAGAAAGCAGAGTCCAATTTGAAATCACAACTGGATCGTTCAGTTGCCAGGGAGGGTAAAAAGAGTTTCTCAAATTTGATCAAACTGGGGCATTTAAGAAGACATGTACCCCTAAGGAGATAAGATACAGGGCAACTAGATGAAACTGCAGTTGTCTTCATAATACATTTATTTCATGTAAATGATGAAGTGATTTTTCATTTTATTTCATGCGTTTCATGAGGCTGCGTAGGCAGAAGAGTTGAGGGCATAACATGAGAAAAGTTTGTGAATCTACGTCATCAAAGCTATGCCAGAAAGACTTTGGGTTAAAAAGCATGACAGTTCAGAATGGATTCGTATTTGGAAAAATATTAAATCACTTTGCAATTTTGATAACTAGGGATGCTATAAAAACATGTGATGTTTTAAGAGTTGCTTTCCTACCCTCCCTACTTCTCAATGCCTTTTTTTTCCTTTTTAACCCCAATTTTTCCTCTTAGAAGGTCTAACACTATGTGACCCTCTCATTATGGCTCTTTATCCTGGGCCATGTCATGCTAGAAATGCTTTCCTCCAGCTTCCTCTTTCCCCTGGAAAGGACTTACGGTTCAGACCCAACCAGAGCTGCTTAAAAACCCAGGTTATGCTATTGACTTATTCTAATGACTTGAGCAGGTAACAGTATCTCTGAGTTTCATTTTATCTCAGAGATAAAAGAAAATAATTCGAACCTTTGAAGTTTATTTTGAAAATTAATTGGAACATAGTTGAAAAGCTTAGCACAATCTATGGAACATATTAGGGTGTCAGTTAATATTAAACAATGGTGATCTGCTCATAATCCTGCTGCCGGTCTGTTAGAAGGAACATAAATGGAGTGTAAAAATTTATACTGAACTGTTAATGATTCATTTCCATGGACATTTGCACTTAAAAATTAAATGTTTAAATTAATGAAGTTATTGTATATTAAGCATTTTTAAGGACATTTAGAGGGGCGCCTGGATGGCTCAGTGGTTAAGCTTCTGCCGTCAGCTCAGGTCATGATCCTGGAGTTCTGGGATCGAGCCCTGCATCGAGCCCTGCATCGGGCTGCCTGCTCAGCAGGAAGCCTGCTTCTCCCTCTCTCACTCCCCTTCTTGTGTTCCCTCTCTGGCTGTGTGTCTCTCTGTCAAATAAATAAAATCTTTAAAAAAAGAGGAACTATTAAAAAAAAGGACATTTAGAAAGAATGTTCTAATGTTCAAACAAAACTTAACATGATGTAGTTCTGACTACTTTCAATACAGATAAATTGTAAGCATCCAGTATACATACATAGAGTGGTAAACCCAGCTCTGGCTGGAGTTTTCTTTCCTTCTCTCTCAGAAACAAATATAAAATACTCTGTTGGAAAGTATTTTAAAATTAAATGTGTAGATACATTAAATTCATGTATATGGAAAATCTAGTTAATAAACCCTCTCCATATATCTATATCCTCGAAAACATAAAACTGTAAAGCAAAATTGTGTAGTCTGTTCTTCCCCAAGATCTTAAAAGATGTCTTTACTCAGCATTCAGTCAGGTTGATATAAATTTCACTAACAGAACTAAAATATAGCATGGTAACATTTCCAAGAGGCTGGAAGAATGAGGAATCAATGGAAAATTGGGATTTATATAAAAAAAGAAACTGCAGAGCTTGATCAAAAATCTGTTAATAATCCATAGTGAATGGATATACATCACTAAAATAGAAAGGATGAGCAATCATGCTCACACTGCCAAAATTCATTCATTTCTTTCTTTCTTTCTTTCTTTCTTTCTTTCTTTCTTTCTTTCTTTCTTTCTTTCTTTCTTTCTTTCCTTCCTTCCTTCCTTCCTTCCTTTTCCTCCCTCTCCCCTTCTCTTCCTTCTCCTTCTCTTCCTTCTCCTTCTCTTCCTTCTCCTTCTCTTCCTTCTTTTATTCCTTTTTTCCTTTCCCCCTTATTTCTTTATTGTTGTTTATTTTTTGATATGTATTATACTGTATACATGTAATTTACAAGTTAATAGTAGCCAAAAAGCAGCGTTGCTCTCAACATCTTTCCTACCTGGGTTAAGATCGATCATTGCAGTATCTCAGGAACACTCATGTGTCCTTCTTCAAAATATTCCCATCTTTCTCCTTCTTTCCTTGGTAGTGTTTCTACCTGTGTACATATCCTTAAATAATACAGTGTTTAGTTTGGAAAATTCTATAACAAAGCAAACCTGGTGGCAAAAGGGAATGATATCACCATTGTTAGAAGAAGAATCCAAGAGAAGAAAAGCTGAACAGAGTCATGGTTTGACTTTAACTACTCTGAGTGCTTTACAAAACTCTTTACTCTCAGTCAGTGGGAAAGTCAGTGGGTAAGGACAGGAAACAGTTCTAACATACAAGACGAGGCAAAACCGGGTCACCAGACAGACCTAGACTGTGACTGAAAGTCCAGAAGTGGTATGAAGTCTCCTGCTTCCAGGATCCATGGCCTACCTCCTGTTCTTATATAAAGATCAAAATGACTGCTAGCTTTGAGGAAGAGATGAGCGCCATCAGCTGATCCAGAAGCAGAACCTTAAAAAAAGAGAAGGACTTCAACAGAAGGTCCAATTAACGCAGGTGTAGACATGAATCTGAAGGAAATTTTCTGAGGCATTCTGTTCTGAGGTTAAAGGATCTTGGTGATCAGAACACTCCTTAGATCTGGTCTTGAGGCACAGCATTCTAATCTGGACCCATCATCCTATGTACCATAGATGTGCAGCTACCCCTTTGGGGCTCTCCTTTCTCTATCCTTTTGGGAAATCCATCGCTACATCCTTTTTTTTTTTTTTTAAAGATTTTATTTATTTGACAGAGAGAAACACAGCTAGAGAGGGAACACAAGCAGGGGGAGTAAGAGAGGGAGAAGCCGAGCAGGGAACCTGATGTGGGACTCGATCCTGAATCTCTGGGATCATGACCTGAGCCGAAGGCAATCGCTTAACCAACTGAGCCACCTAGGCGTCCCGCTACATCCTTTTTTGTTGACTTTTTCTTGGTAGCTCACATCTTCCTCTGTCTTGATTTGTGTTCTATTTCTGGTGTAATACATCCTCAGTGGATTTTTAAGTAAAGGTATGTGGTAGATAAAGTTTTCAGGACTGTGCACGTTTGAAAGTATTATTTGACTGTTACCTTTTGGGAATAAAATTTTCTTCATGATTTGAAGTTCCACTGTCTTTTTGATTCTGAGAAAGCAGTTCAAGTCATTCTAATTCTTGATACCACATAAGATCTGTGTGGTTTCTTTCTCCTTTTCTACAACTTGTAGACTCTCTTTTTACTCCCACTGTTTAGAAAACTCACAATATATAGGTCTGTTTCCATCCATTGTGCTAGGGATTCAGCAGATCACAAGTAGGAAGAGAGAGCAAAGAAAACAGGCTCTCTGCTCAGCAGGGAGCTGGACACGGGCTTCGATCCCAGGACCCTGAAATCATGACCTGAGCCAAAGGCAGAGGCTTTAACCCACAGAGCCATGCAGGCTTGCTGAAGTATCATCTCTTATCTCACTGATAGTGTGCTAGTAATAAAGTTCTTCCTTTTGAAGAGAACTTTTTTTTTCCCTCTAAGTTGCATTATGGTTTTTGTTTGTTTGTTTGGGATAATTTACATGTTACAGGTTTTCTTGAGATATTTGATCATACTTTGTTGTCTTTTCATGTCTGAGAGTGTGCAAGAAACTGACTGCATCTGTTATGTGATATGTATGAATATGTGTGGTGAGGGATGTTTGCAACGTGATTTTATAGAATATTCTGAATAGTTTTTTTTTTTTTTTTTTTTTTAGGTGATAACCAATGTCAATATAATCAAGTTAATCTTGACCTGCTTGTATTTCCCAAGAAAATGTTTTTCATTGTATGCCTGGATGATTCTGTATATATGATTCTGACAACCTAATAGAATAAGGCTGGAGCTTTTGGCATTCAGTATTCAGTATGATCACTAACTTCCCTTCCTCCTCCAGTACTGTGTGTATATGAGAGTCCTTAATTCAGAACACTCTGCTTTGGCCTCTATGTTAGCCTAGGGCTGATGTAATTTGTGACTTTCTTTCTTGGAAGGGTCAGGACCCAGCTCGCCATTTTTCTTGCTACCCTCCTTGGTTTTTGCTGGTTCTGTGGACACTCTGAGGTTGGGTGTGATCTCTGATGGGAAATATTTTACCTTCATGATAGTGACCTTGCTGGAATCGGCTGCCCAGCCAGTACCTCAGCGCATCCCATGTCCATTCATTCAGTGTATATGACCACCATCATCCCCCACAGGGTCTGTCCATATCTGGGACTAAAATCATCTCCAGAGAATAAACCAAACGCAGTTGCCCCTCTGGCTACCATGCTGTACTGCCAAGGTTACTTTGAAGTGGTAGCGTGCACATTCAGGTTGGTGTGGCTGCAGCCCCTGAAGCAATTCCCCAGAGTCTACAGTGGGAGCCACTTATTTAACACCCCTTCCTGCTCCAAGAGTCAGGCCCAGGTAATGGAGACATGTAGACACAAATGTATTTAACGAACACTAACAAGGCATTTGCTGTGTACCAAGCATGGTTTTAAGTGCTTTCGTTTAGATTGCTTTAACATTTAATCTTGACAACCACCTTATGAGAAAATGACTTTAAAACGTAGTTGATATCCTCTTCCTCCTCCTCCTCCTCCTCCTCCTCATCATCATCATCATCACTGGATAATAATAAGGCTGATAATGAGAAAAACGAGTGTCAGAATCATTTGCCTAAGGTCATAGGATGAAGTACTGGGACTTGGATTTGATGCTCACTGAAGCCACTAGGTGCTTCTGCCCCCAGGTAGACTCTTCTTTATTTTCATTCCTCTCGCAATCCCTTCTTCTTTCTGCCAAGAGACCTATAACCTGTCTTACAGGAGTGATCTCGCCATCCAGGCCAAGTGTTTGTTTTCTAAAACAAGAGCTAATGCATTAAGAAATCCTTTCTCTTACAAAACCCAGGGTCTTACAAATCCTTTCTCTTACAAAACCCACTGTGCTAAAAAAGTCCAGAAATAACATCTTTCCTGCTCTCCTAAAGCTACACCAAAGCTGACCAAAGTCTTGTTTTTTAGTTAAGACTTGTTCTCCTCTTCCCTTAGAGAAGGGCTTAGGAAAGGAGGACTTTAAAACAAAGATTAAAGCACAGCAGTTACATATCTGCAAATCATTATTCCTGCTTTGTTAGAGAGATTACAAAATGACCCTGGATGGTAGAGCATCACAAACACTGTAAGGAGGGGCTTAAGATGGAAAGAGTGATCAAGTCTTAAACAGAGGTTAGGGAAAAAGCAGATTAATATAATTTATCCCTTATATGAGATAAGAGGTGACCTCTGAGGAGAAGCACATTGCCAAGGAATGAAAACAGTCTCCAATGGAGATGAGTTAGTAAGGGAGAGCAAAGGGGGGAGTGCCTGACACATTCCAGATGTTTCACGGTGAAAGGGAAGATAAACTCACACTTAGAAAATCAGGTGCTCAACACTGGCTCTATACATTCAGTGTATATTTCTGGCAAAGAAATTGTTCTTGTTGTTTTTTTTAATCTGAGAAACACAATTACCGAGAAAAATAAAATAAAATCTGCTCACAAATGCTCAGCAGCTGCACACCTACTTGTTCTGCTTCCATGGATCTGTAATTATTTCTTTGGAGTTTTCTTTACATTCTTTTCTCTTTTAAACACTGGGGTGTTTAAAAGGGGCGTGTTGATTTAACTGGCCACCTCAAGAATGGAAGGAGGGAAAGGTCAGAGATTTCTATTGGCTTTACAATGAAATGTTAGTTTGCCCAGATTTTCTTCGCTGCTTAATGAAGCACCAGTTTAGAAGGCTAACGAGAACATTTATAATTTGTGCTTGACATTACCACGTTCAACTTGACTATTTAATTACCAAATTAATTTTATGGTTATAACCGTAGTACTGTGCAATGTTTATGACGTAAACATTTGGGGACTTTTAAATATAAAAACACTTAATATCCCTAAACTGTCCCAGTGCGTAAGTAGCTCTCAAATTTAAAAGCTCTAAGAAACATGCAAACGGCTATAAAATAAATATATACCCTTGATATAGCACTACAATTTGTACAGCACAATTGCTTTTCTAATATCATTTGCCCTTGGATCTCAGTTGTGCTTCACATGTTTGATGTGCTTGAAAAATCAGTATTGTCTCCACAACAGCTGGCCCAGCCATGAGGTGATAATAGTAGCGTTTCATGACAATTATGGTGAGGACAACTTTAATGAAGGGTTGTTGCCTGAAGTTAGTAAGTCCCCCAAAGCCTTGTTAACAGTCAGAATTTACCATGCTATTATTAAAGAAACAAACAAACAAAAAACCACACATGAGAAGACCAAAAAATAAACCAAAGCACAAATCTACTTTGTTGAATATTCAGTGGACAAAGCTATATAAATACGTCAAGGGAATGATGAAGCTGAGGTTTTTCTCCTGGTAAAAAAAACAGAAGTTACTCTCTTTAAAAGGTCTGAGTTTTGTGTATCAGCTTTCCATTATCTGTTAGTGGAAAGGTAATGGTTCCAAGTTCCATTCCACTGACTTACCTGTTGGAATACAAGTAAGTGTGGAAGCAACCAAGGATGATATGCCATTCAGTGTATGCTTTGTCCTCGTAAACCATATACATTTTCTGGTGGTGATCCCAGGACCAAGAAAGAAACCAGGTGAAAGGTATGGGCTGTTCCTGTTACCAGAAGACTGAGGGCAGAACGCTTAGGAAGCCCCACCATGGCCCAACTCTGCTCTTTGGTCATGAGCAAATCCTCATGAAATTTCATTCTAGGGCCACACAGTAAGCTAGCAGCAGAGCTGGCTTCTATTTATTTATTTATTTATTTATTTATTTAGTTAGTTAGTTAGTTAATTTAGTTAATTTATTTATTAGAGATAGAGAGAGAGTACAAGTAGGGGGAAAAGGCAGGTAGAGGGAGAGAGAGAAACAGGCTCTCTGCTGAGTAGGGAGCCAGACGCAGACCTCGATCCCAGGACCTGAGATCGTAACCTGAGCTAAAGGCATAGGCTTAACCTACTGAGCCACCGAGGACCCCAGAGCTGGCTTTTAAAATTGCTTTTATTGCCATTTGAAGTTTTGCTCTTTCATGTTCTATACTTGTTCTGATGGTAGCCACTAGCTACGTGGTTATTTCAATTAAAATGACATAAAAAGTCTAGCTCCTCAGTTGCACTAGTTGCATTTCAAGAACTCAAGAGCCACATGCGGTTGGTGGTTACTGGACTGTACAGTACGGATACAGACTGTTTTCAACATCTGGGGACTTCTACTGAGTGACGCTGCTCCAAACACCAACAGAATGTACACATTCCTGATTAATGCAGTAGCCTGATTTACAGAAGAATCTAACAATGAAATTTTAGTATTTCATGAAGCCTCTCTACTAAGAGCCTATATGAATATAGTAAAAAATAAAAACACTAAGAAAATGTAATTGGGAAAAATGGATAAAATAACATGACTTGAATAGAAGTTAGTTATACTGAAGGAACTCTTTGGGGAATTGAACTCTGAGATGTTTGAAACCACAAAGGAGAAAGCAAATCTAGCTTTACTACCTCTGTGTAATTTTCACTCATTAAAAAAGAAAAATCCCTTTCCAAAATCTCTAAGCCTGGGTACAGATGTTGAGTTACAGTGAACAGTTTTGAACAAATCAAAATTAAAATTTCAAAAATTCAAAAAAACAAATCTAAGGATCATCACATTTGGATTCTGTATTTGCCTGAGGTAATGGCAAAGAGTCAAAGGTAAAATCATTCATAGCTGATGAGTGGGAAAGAAAGCCTTTGTTGATTTTTTATTACCTGTTTAGCTTTAGGGACTAGGGAGTAATAAAAACAGCAAATAGTACCTAGGTGGCCTGAATAAGTTAGTGATCCTTCCAGAGGTACAAGCTCCCAATGAGTGATTAGTTTAAGCCCTAGCAAAACCTAGCTTTCCAAATGTGATTTATAGTAATTATCTCAGTTCTTCCCTCTAGGCTTTTCCAGATGATTTGCGATAAATTCCAACTAAATACTATTTAAACACATATTGTCTGGAATAACAGTATTTTACATTATAATGTACTAAAGCATAAATAAGTTACTTCCCTTTGAATATTACATAGTAGAGTTTTTAAATAACACATATAGTGTCTGGGACAGTGTTGTGCATAATTTTTTAGTCAATGAAGAAATAGAAATTTTAGGTATGTTTTCTAATAATGGAATAGACTTATAAGAGTAGTGCAAGTCAGAGGAGCACAATTGGGTGTAAAGAAAAGTAAGGGTCAGGGAGGACATGGCAGTATTATTCCGAATATGGCTGGGCACATTATTTTGAATATCAGATGATCCCATAAAGCAGTCACCATCCCCTCATGGGTCCTGCAAGAGACTTGGATGTCTTCTGGGTTGGGGGTGGTTACCATAAAAGAATAAGTGAAATTCAAAGAAAGCTATTTGGCTGAAATGTCAATTGGATCTCTGGAGTACCAGGAGTCAATCATTAGTGCTAACATTATTAAAGCAGCAGGTTGTACAAGGATTTATAGAGATGGTACCTGTAATCCATGGCTCCATCATTTTCTGCAATGCCAGGGTACTAGGGCACCAGGAATCAACGGCCCGAGTTTGCATGTCTCACTGTGTCATCAGTGTCCACATCCTAGGCAAACAGCAGCAGCCCAGCCACCATTTAGAGCATGAGCTTGAAGAGGGGACAGCCCTATGGCCCCAATGGCAATTCAGCAGATACAGTAGCTAATGGGACTAGACTGCAGTAGACTCTTTAAGAACTCCTTGAATTGTTTGGGATGAACTCTGAAATTTTTGCCATGGAAAATTTCAAACAACAAATGCAAACACATAAAGAAGTATAATGAACCCCTATCTACTCACCATCCCCTCCAACAATCATTCATTCATGGCCAGGCATGTTTCATTTTCCCCCTCATCTATTTTCCTCTACCTACTGCATTGTTTTTAAGTAAATTCAGCATTTCAGGGAAACAGCTTTTTCTCTACTGTGAATTGGGATACGAATAATGTTATTTTCTCTCATGACCATATTTATGTCTTAAGGACATCAGGAATTATGCAGGAAAACAGAGAAACACGTGAAGTGATTTCATAGAGGTAAGGGCAGGGATGGTGGAAATAGGTAGTGCCATCACTGGCAGGAGGCTGAGGAAGAAACTTAAGGGCTTGCTGTCTCTGTCGAGTTGTAGAGGACAAAGCAGGGTCAGTCAATGGAAGAAGGGAAAGAGATTTCTAGATAGTGGAAACACCAAATAATGAATCGATGAGTCAAGCACATTTATAGAAGTCTTATTTTGTATACTCTCTTATATATACTAGGATTACAACTGTGGGGAAGCCCTCATTCCTCAAGAATTAGTAGAGTGAAAATGTGTGAGGCAAGTGTGAGTATGGGTTTGATAGAAGATGGCACATTCAAGATCCTGCCAACATTTAGAAATATGAGAGAGAAGATTTCTATGTGGTGGTGGTAGCCGTTTTAGAAGTTGTAATAATAGCACTCTAGGACAGAGTTCTGTAAGGAGCAGACGCTGGAGGAGAATGGAGACACAGGCGATGACAATGGTGTGTGTTGTTTACCAAAGAAATTATCTAGAATTTGATGTTTCCAGACCACGAAATATTTTTAAAACTGCCTTCTAATATGAGCATGATCTTTGAAACATGAGCAAGTATTTTTTATTATGATAACAGATGTTTATATGAATATAAACAATAATTCTTCCTTTAGAGGAAATACATCCATTATTATAAACTTGGAAGATTAAATCAGAAAAGGCTTTCAGATGTCCCAGTTACATTAACAGCTTCTGAATGTTTTAAAGAACTCTCCAAAGAATAATAAAAAAATTGTAAATCCTTTATATCAGTTAGAGTTCAGTGTAAGAATACATAAACTACAGTTTGGTGATTGTGGCCATTGCCATGGAATACTATGCCTCCATCAGAAAGGATGAATATCCAACTTTTGTAGCAACATGGACTGGGTTAGAAGAGATTACGCTGAGTGAAATAAGCCAAGTAGAAAAAGTCAAGTATCACATGGTTTCACTTGTGGTGCATAAGGGGTAATATAGAAGACAGTAGGAGAAGGAAAGTAAATGGGAAGTAGGGTAATTCAGGGAGAGAAATGAAACATAAGAGACTTTGGACACAGAAACAAACTGAGGGACTTGGAGGGAGGGGGTGGGGGATGGGAGAGCCTGGTGGTGGGTACTGAGGGCACCAATTGCATGGAGCACTGGGTGTGGGGCATGGGGAATGAGTCTTGGAACATTGAAAAAAATGAAATAAATTTAAAGTAAAAAAAAAAAAAAGAATACATAAACTACTCTAGATTTTTCAAGTGGAAAGGGATTTAGTAAATGGAAGTGGTACTTACACAAATATATTGGGAGGTTTGGCATAAAGAACTTGGCAGGAAGGAGGGTGGGCACAAATAGGTTTCCGTGCCATACTGAAACTTTAGTCTGAAACTCAGGAATTTGTTCGTGGCATCCAACATTGTAGCTACTCCATAGACCCCAATCCAGGGGGGTCAAGAGTCCAGCTGTATACTGAACATTTACCTCCATTAAGAGCCTGTGCTTCAAAGGCTATAGGATAAAAAAAGATCCTCTCATCTATTTAAAACTCATTCCAGTCCATCTCCCTGCACAAAACTCATTTTCAGAATTCTTGCACCAAGGGAATTTGGAAATATATTCTCCAAGTTTCCAGTCCTTGCATTACAATGAACAGAGACAAATAGAAATGCTTTCTGATCACCAGTAGACAACCTCCAACATGCTATTTAAAATTAACAAATGGAATTATACCCATGAATCTAATGTTATTATCCAGTAGTAATGCCAAAATGTGCAGTGGACTACTTGTGCTCTACTTGTGGATCCTCAGAATAATTTTGGGAGGCCAAGTAGCTTTCCAAGGAGTCTTTTTTGTTCCTTTTAGGGTAGCAGAGAACTCAGAAACCTAGTTCTGAATCCTACATGTGATCATTGCTGCTTAAGTCATTGCTTTCATGCCCTTTTAACAAATAGAGCTATACTGTTACTTTTATCATTATTGTTATTATTATTAATCACGATTTTATACTGGTAACTCCAATTCAAATTTGACAATACAGGTTTCTTCCTCACCTATCCCATTTCACATTTGTGTCTCTTTTCTTTCATAAGGAGAAGTTTCTTTTAAAACGTATATACATATGTATGCTTTCTCCTACTGTTCCCATATAATAATTTTAGAATTGTTACACCAATACCACTCCACCCCAAAACTACTAAGTCCAAGATGTTCCTTTTTTGGCAGTTCTGTTCATCCTTAGAATGCTTCAGAGTATTTGTTCATGAGTTACTTGATTTAAGGTGTTTTTCCACCCTTCTGTTCTTATAGTCTTATTTTGGTGTACAATTAGTTTAATTTCTTTCTCTCTGCATTCAATGTAAATTTTTTTCTTTTTCCATTTATTTTTTAAAATGTAAAACCTACATATGGTTTGATCTTCTTGAAACCTATAAAAAGTGTGCTCAGGAACTTTCCCTTTCACCTCTGTTTTGCTTGTCCTCATTCCTGCATCTTTGTTCCCAGTTTCTGGTTTTTCCTTACTGTGCTTCCATTAGGACTATTCTCTCAATCTCTGGTTGTTTTCCAGGTCCAGAGTTTGTTTTGTGGGAAAAGATGTGTTTACTTCCTAGCAAATATTCATTTCATTTCCTGTATGCATAGAGTGAGCAAGTGTTGTAATAGGAATTGCTAAGTAGATGCTCCCAGAACAGTCTCAGCTCCTGACAAAATAAATATCACATCCCAGGAGGGAGTGATGAGATTGCACAGGACTGGCATTTCTAACCTCCTATCCATGAATCTTGCCATTTTGGTCTGTGCATAAACCATGAGTCATGGAGAATGACTGCATCTTAAACTGACTTAATCAGGTGGTAAGGCCAGTGTTTGTGGTTACAAATGTGCTGTCTTTACTGTAGCCAATGAACATCAGTCCTCACATCTGGTATATTCGTCCCTGAATGCTTTGTCTTTCCCCTCGTATCTCCCATGAAAGGAAAGCAGAAGCATTTTGCCTTCATATGGCAAGGACATGTCTTCTTTTGTTGGCTTGCCTCAAGGCTATGCCAGTGCTCTGGCTTTTTTCTTACTACGCTCAAGTGCTATATTGATCATCTTGGTATTCAACCAGATGCTACAGGGGTTCATTGCATTTCTGGGATTATGACAACTAGAACTGATGAGCAGGAGAGTGCAAAGATCCTGGATACTTTAGTAAGATATATGTTGCAAGAGATGAAGATATAATCTCAGTGAAAATCCAGGGCCATGACACCATTGTAAAGTTTCTCAAGGTCTAGGGATCTGTGGCATGTTGGGATAAAAGATAATTTGGTGTTTTTGAATTACCTACCACCAAAAAAGAGCTATGAGAGCAAATGGGCATCTCTGAATTTTAGACACAATGCATATATCTCTTGTCGTATGACTCTACCCTCTTTTCTGGGCATTCTGAAGGCTGGTAATTTTTATAAGTCTCAGAGCAAGAAACCAGTCAACATGAGACATGGGGCATGACACAAACTTACTCTTACACTTGGGCTGTATGAATCAGAAATCCCAAATGTCTGTGGTAGATCCTGTATAGCCAACTTCCACATTAGCCTGAGAGTCAGACTCCTAATGACTTTTAGGAAGGCCATATCCTATTTTGAACAACACATTTTGTTCCTTCAGCTCTTGTTTTCCTACCAGCAAACAAAAGTGACCATGCACCCCCAATTGCCCACTATAAACTAAGAATTATATAATCTAGCCTACCATAAAACTGGATGTGCACAGAGGCATTCTCCTGTAAAATGAAAATTGTACCTAAAAGCCTGGGACCGAGTAGATCAGAAGGAAGGAGTATGGAGCTCTGGTAGGGAGCTGAGACTTCCATCATAGCTGCTCCTTCTTCATTGTGGATTCTTCCTTAACTCATGGTTTTGATCAGATGGGGAGTTACCTATGACTAATGAACAGAAGAAGAAAAAAACTCAGGCCTGATTTATGGATGCATCTGCATGACATGCAGGCTTGAGGTACAAGCGGATGCCTCCTCCATTATAGTCCCACTCAGAAGTTCTAAAGAACCATGGTGAAGGGAAAAACCTCCCAATGGGAAGAACTTCATGTGGCTCCATAGTTTCATTGCATTAAAAGATCCATTGTTCTTTACCTATTCAACTACACTCCACCCAATCTCCTGGCAACCATATATATTTTTTTATCATCTCCATAGACTTTTTTCCCCTGAATTCATATAATAAAATAATAGAGTATGCAGCTGGCTTCTTTCACTTAGCAAAATGCATTTAAGATTTTCCTATGTTTTTTCATGGCTTAATAATTCATTTTATTTTTCTTTAAGTTGTGGTAAAATGCACATGACACAAATTTGACCATCTTGACCACTTTTAAGTGTATTCTTCAGCGGCATTAAATACACTCCTAGGTGCAACCATCACCAGAATTCTTTTTATCTTGCAAAATTGAAACTCTGTATCCATTAAACAATCACTTTCCACTTCTTTCTTTACCCCCAGCCCCTGGCAGCCTCCATTCTATTTTCCATCTCAATGAATTTGGCCATTCTAGGTGACTCATATAAATAGAATCATACAGTTTGCCTTTTTATGACTGCCTTATTCAGTTAGCATCATGTTTTCAAGGTTCATCTGTGTCACGGTGAGTGTCAAAATTTTCTTCTTTAAGGCTGAATAACAATCCATTGTATTTATGTATTTTTTTAATCCATCAATTTGTCCATGGATACTCTGATTTCTTCTGCCTTTTGGCATTGAGAATGACATTGAATATGAGCATACAAAATACCTATTAGCCTGCCTCGCAGTTTCTAGTCATTACATAGATCATGCTTGGAACGAATATATTCATTTATTATGTTTGTGAGTTATTGGAATATGTCTTTGTGGCAATTTTTACATGTATTTGTATAAATGTCAGCATTTTAGTGCAGATGATTTTCATGTTTGCTATGTTTTATTTGATCCCCTAGTATCTTGAATTCTTTTACTACTTGATCATTAAAATATGTCTTTAGTTAAGAAACCTTTGAATTACACATTCCCATGGAGAGTCAGTAGCTGCAGGGCCCAGTTTATTATGACTTTGAACATTTATCTTTAACTTTCATTTGTGTCTGTTTCTCTTCTCAGAATCCTGATTTTTGCTTATGTCTGTTCTTCATTTTTCTAACTTCCTAAGATCTCCTATACAATCATTTTTATATCTCTGTCCTTTTTCATCTCATTTTGTGTGATTTCTAAAGTCTAGCTATCATTTTCTGTATTTTGGTAATATTTATTTTATACATAATGCTCTAATGACTTTTGTGTCTCTAATTTTTTTTTATTTTCTCCAATTTCCTGCTGAGTTCTGTCAGTTCATTTTTAATTACCTCCTTTTGTTTTATAGTCATTGTAGCTCTATTTTGAGCTTCCTATCTTCAGAGAAATATTGTCTTTATTTTTTGTGACTAGGCTTGATCATTTTTATAGTATCCTTGAGGAATTTCTCTTGTAATATTTGTTGTTACCCTTATTTTGTTTAAGTTGATTTCTTTTATTTTCAACATATCTTATGCCTTTTTTTCAGATTATTTCATATATTTGAGTGGGGTTGGGTATTTGCTCAAAAATATGTGTGTGTTTGTGTGTCTATGTGTGTCTATGTGTGTGTGTACAGAGGGGAGGAGCATAGGCCAGCAGTTCATTTCAAAGGTTGTATTTGGCAACAAATCTGAAGGGAGCCAGAAGATCTTTGATAAACATTTTTTCCTCTTGGGTAGGTCGTATCTTGGTTTAGATGTTCATGAGGTCTCCATGGCTAATAACAGGACCTGAAAACTGCCCTCAATTCTTTGATGCTCAGCTTGGTGGTCTGCTTTAACCAGAAATTTCATGTCAGCAATATTTTTCCCCCAGCTTTTCTATCTCTGTTGCATCGAATTTAGTTTCTTTCAAGAATATTTTCTCTTTCTCCCATTGATCACCCTCCTCTTCCAAGTTTTTTTTTTTTTTTTTTCCCCTAGTCAAAGGATTAATTGTTAGGACTTTTAAGACTCTAATGAGTTTACATACATTTTTACCATGTTTTGGCACTTGGAATGTATCATAAGCTCTTAGAACACAGTTTTCCAATATGTATTTATTGAAATTCTTGTTTGAAGTTTTACTTCTTCTTTGGCTTCACTGAAGATGGAATTTTATTTTATTTTATTTTTTAAGTGTTTATGGTCATTTAAGTGTGTTTTAAGAAAGGAGGGCAAGGGGTGCCTGGGTGGCTTAGTCACTGGGTCTCTGCCTTTCCCTCAGGTCATGATCCCAGAGTCCCGGAATCGAGGCCGCATCCGGCTCCTTGCTCAGCGGAAAGCTTGCTTCTCCCTCTTTCACTCTTCCTGCTTGTGTTCCCTCTCTACCTGTGTTTCTCTCTGTCAAATAAATAAAAAAAAATCTTAAGAAAAAAAGAGAGAGAGAGGAGGGGAAAATTAAAATAGATACCCTCTTTGATTGAAAGGTCTAATTCAAGTGTTTAAAAAATGTTCACCTCAGTTCTCATACACCACCTCTTCTGATAAAGCAAAAGATGCCTTGTTTACAAATTAGGAGAGCCACAGTTCAATTGCTAAAGCTGACACCATTAAAATATAACATGGAGTTAAAATCTTAGATTATATATTTTTATATTTTCTGTGTTTTATATCAATTTTCTTTCAATGTGTTAATAAAACTTTTAATATGTGTATTAGATACAAGAAAATGCTCATAAATGCTTTGGGGTATTTCTACTAGAGTTGGAGTCTTCTTCTGCTTGTTAGGTATTACTTGTGTCTCTAGGACCTCTGATGAGAAAATTCCCTCATCAAGAAGTTAAAAAACACTCCTCAGAACCTTGACAGAGCTGATGAACTAGAATCTTTTCAGGCAGTAGGGGTTCCTTAGAACCTAAAATTTTATGTTTCCTTCTGACCACCTGTTCGATCTGAGTGTAGCCTGTGGGCATCATTTAGGTTTTTCATAGTTTACCCCAAATGTATTGGAAACTTCAATGAAATAAAATCTTGAACTTTTAAGTTTGTCATTGGACAAAGTGACTTCGTTTAAGAGGTGGCTGGATTTTGCTCCACTCTTAACTAATATGTTTCTCCTCCGTTTTTGGAATATGTCACTGGCTTACTTGGTTATTCATAGAATAGTCTAGCTCTGTTTTAGAATACTTATGTATGTTTTACTAAGGTTAGGGAATAAAGGAAAAAGTAGCACAGGGAGCACAGAAAGGTAAATAATCTGGTTTAAGATTAATGTATCCATTTTCAGCTCTCTCTCTGGTTCTCTGATTCCCTCCATGTGACAGAGGATGTGTTTAACCATTGTTCCTTAGAAGCAGACTAAAGAGTCTTCAAAGACCATATCCAAAAGAGACAGATCCAGAAACAGGCTTTGACCACTTAATGAAGAGCCATATTGTCTGCTCTGCATTCCTCTCCAAACTCCCTTATTTTCTTCTTATTGATGCAAAGACATATCTCCTTTAGGAGTAACAAAGGAATGTTACCTATCCCATTGACTCAAGAAGTTAACCATATCAGAGTGTAGTGCAATAAATGCAGCAGTTATATAAGAGATATATAATACAGTGAAAGACAATATTATTTCAACATTCTAAGATTCATTGGGGGAAAATAACATTAACATCAAACACTGACATTTATTGAGTGCTTCCTCTGTCTAAGATGCATTATCTCATTTGGTCCTCAGAACAATGACATATGAGGTGGCTATTACTATTTCCTCTATCTGGCAGGCAAGGGAACTAAAGTTTAAAGAGGATATATAGCTTTCCTAAGGTCACATAGCTTATTAATGATAGAGTCAAAATGGTATCTGTCAGTTTGTTGTATTAAGCTATCCAAATTCTTGCAGCCTATCCCCAATTTCTCCCTTAGGGCTGGATGTCTCTAACTTTCTGTATTTTGTTCAGTGTTTCTGCTGGAACTGGGCAGAACATAGATGAGCAGAAATAAAGCAGTATCATGGATCATAAGGAAAATATTCCCTATCCATGAGCAGCTGTATCATGTGGAAGACTCTAATCAATTTAATGCTTAGTTAGTAGGCAAGTGTCACCAGACTTTCACTGGTTTGGAACCCTGAAAAGAATTAGAATGGTCTTCTTCTGAAGCTAGGGGACAGAAAACTTGAATTGTTTAGCAGTTTTTTAATAAATTAACGTATCATTCTGAATGATCAATTTTTATATCTTGTAGTAACATAATCTACATTCTTTAAAACACATTTTAAAGCTATATTAAATAATAATTATCTCATGGCAAATAGGTGTACCAGATACAAAATATAAGTCAATAATGGGAGCTTACATTGAGCTGTGCTTCTTTATTTAATTAGATTATATATACATAATTAGATTATATATATATATATATATATATATATATATATATATATATACATATTTGAGAGAGAAAGTGAGTGAGAAAGATAGTATGAGGGGGTAAGGTGTAGGGAGAGAGGGAAAAGCAGACTACATGGGGCTCAATCCCAGGACCTTGGGATCAGATGTTTAACTGAGCCACCCAGGCACCCCTAATTAGTTTATTACTATTATTAAGTGAGATCTATGGCCACATGGGGCTTGAACTCTCGACCCTGAGGTCAAGAGTTGCATGCCCTGCCTACTAACTCAGCCAGACCCCCTTACTTAATTAGTATTTAATGTTGAATCCTTTATGTTTGCCTCTTTTGATGTCTTAACAGGTTATTCTAAGAGGGGTAAAAGAGCTAAGCAAGATTAATTAGATGATGAAATTAAGATGTGTACAAAAAAGAAGAGAATGTATAGCCTGTGTTCACAAATACTATTTATATTTTTGACTGATTAGATAACTAAACCCAGGAAACACTCAATTTGTTTTTCGCATTGTTAATTTTCATCACTACGGAAGTTGAAGTGTTCTAAAGAAGAGATGTCAGTTTTTAACAAAGCCTTTCTGGAAAAGATCTTTGAAGTCATCACCAGGCCTTGCAGGTCTGGGTTCAGATAGAGTCGGCTGTGATGAAAATAAATTGATATACTGTAAAAAGGACTAGCGGGATAATTTATATTCAGCAGAAGCTCAAATACTAATTCAGAGAGAAGATTTCAAGATGAAATGTATCCTGGAGTTAAAAAAAAAATCTAATTACCCTGACTACTGCATTTCTAAGCAAACCACATTTTACTTTTGTATCAAGCTCTGAAGGCAGTGCTCTAGTAGGGTTTTATGGAGTTCTTTTTCTTTTTTAATTAAAATCTACAGATTTTGCATATTCTTGAGAGTAAAAATGATAAAATTTTCAGAAAGATTGATTTAGGGTGGCTTTGTTAACAAGTATATCTGTATCTCAAACCAGATTCTTTATTTATCTTTCATTCAGTAATTACATGTGTTGAGTCTTATTAGACAAAATGTTAAAATAATACAATCTGAATATCAAGAAATAATATATATATTATTTGGTCTTCTCATTGAATTTATTTATTTTTCTATATGCTAGCAGTATGCATTTTTACTGTCATCTTCATGGGGGTTCCAATCTCATTATTTGCACATTTTGCTAATCCTTCTATTTACAATGTATTTTAGGTGCCCTTGCCTGATAAAAGCACCTGAGCAAATTATAGCCAAGAGAAAATAACACACGCCATCACTGCAGACTTAAACTATCATAATCTCTAACTTTCCTGTCAAAGGAATTCTTGTCTTCCTTTTGTGCAAATATTTAATTGCTCAAGATAAACTGATTTATGTTGTCAGGAAGAAGGGAAATATAGTGCATTCTGAATATGTCCTTCTTTATTAAATGTTCTGCTAGCCTCACTCATGGTTGCTGAATTGTACAAGCTATGGAAATAGATCTGGAAGCCAACAAGGACCCTCATTACAAATAACAAACTATGCTTTATTAGTCTTCCCAATAGCCACACAAATGTTCTTTTTCTCCCAACTTCTTGGAAGGCGAGCAACACAATGGGTAGGGATCAATGGAGTTAACAAAGAAAAGAATATCACCATTCGATTTTTAAAGTTTTAGTCCATCTTATTATGTTAATCTTATTGGCCACAAAGGAGTTTAATACCCTTTTTGCTTCCTTATAAAATTGGATTTCTTGAAATTAAGAAGGTGAATACTAAAAAGACTTACACCTGTAGGATGAATGAATGTTTAAATATATTTTTAAGGTATTTTCATTAATTTTATTAGATTTTTAAGAGAAATTTTAGACTAATAAGAGATAGGATGAAGTAGTGAGTGTGTAGATATAACAGTATATATATTAAAATCCAGATTCAGGCAAATGCTTACAATACAAACAGGATATCATTATATCAGGATCATAGAAAACACCATATCTAGAGAAAACTCAAAAACAAATTTAACATCTAATTTAAGAGTCAGCAAAGTTTTCAGCCTTGAGCTTAATCAGTAGAACAGCATAATAACTGAAGAAAGAGCCCCCCACCAAGACAGAAACAGAGGAGAGCAAGAAATAAAAGTAATAGGCAAGAAATAAACTTAGAAGATCAAATTTTTCAATTAATGAGGGAAAGATGAAAGAAGAGAGAAGTAGAGAGAAGTTATACAGTTTTATATCTTTCACGTAGGTAAAATATATACATTGGTTTTGCATTTTGTACACCTGCATCTTTAGGGTAACTAAAAGAGATATGGTTAACATGGTTTACATGTTTTTATAAAATATTTAGTTAAACATTAATATCATGTTTCATTAATTGTACACCCCTTGCATTGGATACAGTTGTTCTGTATTATCTTTTTAATTGTTATTATGTATGTACATCCAATAAACTATTCCTTTTATTGGATATGTATATCTAATTAACATACATATATATGTATGAATTAGTTTTGTATTCTTTTTAGTGGTTATGTATATGATGACAGAATAGCATAGATTATGTGAGAAATCAGGAGACTTAGATTCCAGTTCTGCCCATTATTTACTATAGTTGAAACACTGGCAGTATTTCTCTACTGTAAAATGGAAATAGAAATACCAGCTATGACTACTCAGGAACGTTAAGTAGCTACAACCATTAGTTGACATCTCAGTCTTCCTTTACAAACTTGCATCTTCCGATACTCCTGCCTGCCAGTGTCCTACGACAATATCCTTTGTCACATTATTCATAGATTCTGAGATTCATTTTTTAAAACAGTTTAATGTCTGTGATGTGTTTTACCATGTGTGGGGGCTTATAATCACTGTTGGCTACCCAACAGCCATGGTATAATGTTGTATGTGTGAACTTGGTTCCTGATTAGATGAGAGTCTGGGAGTTTCAGTCCACAAACCTTTTTAGAACCACTTCAAGAATAATTTGTGTGATTCACATTGACACCTTCTGGTAGGTTTAAAAAAGTGACAGCATCAAAACTTGGAAAGCTTGGAAGAAAATTCCATTGCCAATTCATTTAATAATATTGTGTGAAAAACACAGACATAAATGGCTCTGCGCTGCGAAGTTATTCAAAAGAGTTGAACTCAGAAAGTCTTGTTAGAAACATTTTAGCCAGTTCATTTTGCTTTCCATTTTCCTTTTTATACATGCACAAGAGTGATGTACAGTAAAATTGATGTGTAAGAAGGCCCACTATATTTTTGAAATGAGAAAAAATACAAATCTCAAGTTATAGGTAACATGTGTTTAATGGGCAGCATTTAAAATTCTGTGGTGATATGTTAAGTAATAGTGAATCTAACAACCAATAGTATCTAAGACTTTATGTGATACATGGATTTCCTAAATCATGTCTCGTGCTTCAGAAATTTCTATCTTCCCATATCTATTAACGAACACTCTTTCCTAGCCTCTATTTCTCCTGGGCTTCCTGTATGTAGATTAGTCAAATTAGACATTGATAGAAGTCCAAAAAGCTTCAGAGGAAGTAATGGCTTCTTGTGTTAATGGACCAACATAATATATCTGCTTTTCACCAATGATTTTTGGAGTCTGGAAGCCCAAGAGTATGATTCCAATGATAGTTATCTCAGGGACCATATGCTTAGGCCAAGAATGGCTTGTCAAGAACAGCAATTTTCAGTTTTCTCCATGTGCTCTCATCTGGGCTCAATGAGGGAGGTTCTTTTTATTACTATTGTTATATATTATTCTGTTTATATAATAATACATGTATATTTTGGAAAACATGGATATTTATAAATTCATAAATGTAGGAGAAATGGCAGAATGTTTATAATCTTACAAAGAAGACACCTATAGTTTACATTTGCTTATATTTATTTTTTGTCACTTTGTTGTTTTTAAAATATTTGTGATCATGTGTATGTATAATAGTGTTTCCTCCTTTTTTCACCTAACACTAACAGTTTATTGTGCTATTCAACTCATAGTACGCATTATTTGGATGCCTGTACATTGACTTTCTTTCCCTATGGTGACAAATTAGGTTTTTTTTTTTTATTTATACCTCTTTAGTAAATATATTTAAACCCAAACCCCTTTTCTTGCATAATATCTAATCATGTAAGATGAACACATAGATTCAGAATCCATTGTTGAAAAGGATGACTTTCTTAAAGGTTTTATGTTCTTATCACCAAGTTCCTTTCTGAGAGCTTTAAGGTCCATTTTTATTCCTAAGAGCAATGAATAAGTGGACGTGAGCCTATTTTCCATCAAAGATGAAAAAAATAATTTGCCTAACATATTTCTTTCAAGATTCTCAGGATTTCTATCAATATTAATAAGACTCTGATGCAATCAGGGGATAGCCTGGCCCAGACAAGCCTGTGGTAAAACAAGGCAAAACAAATAAACAGACGAAGCAAAGTTAAACACACAGAACATGATGGATAATAGAATTTGGAAAACATAAGATTAAAAGAATCCAGGGGAAATCAGGCGGGGATTATAGTGACCATTTTGGGCTAAGAATTCCATAATCATTAAGTGTGAAGGAAATTGAAAATTGAGAGCTTTATTTACATAATATGTGTGGTGTGTATTTACATTTCTGCATACATTGAATGATATGGTGTCAATGTAAATATCCATGTCTCGGTTGAGACGTTCCTCCTTTATACCATAGCTTTCTACTCAGAGAAGAGTCTGTCCACAGATGTGCAATTTCTCCAACTTTACTTTGAAAACTGAGTCTTCTGAGGGCACTCACAGTCTCAGTGTGTTTCCCAAAGGTTTCCCCACTAATCATTTATAACCCTGGAGAATCAGTATCATTAACATGGCCATTACTTGTGGTCATTTTCTTTTCTGAGCACTCTGTGTTCAACAGTCTGCAATGAAGGGACAATTAAATGTTACTACTTTAGAGGGGAGTAAGACCTCTGTGACTGAGGCACAATGTGTACCTTGTTAACCATTTGTCCCCACTATTAAATGTCCTCCCTAACTCATAGAGATCAGACTTTTCATGGTTTATCACTTAGATTTTCCTCTCACATTGGTTCCATTTACCAAAATCCTAACCTAGCTTATGGTCCATAAGGAAAATGCATCAATCTCTTTAAAAGAGGTTATTAGTGTTTTAGATGTATGGCCTATAAATCTGATTGTTTTGCCAAATATTTCCATTGTCTCAATCATACTTTTGACATCTTAACATATCTATAGATAATTATATATATATATATATAATGTATATATATATATATACATACCTATGTATCTATCTTTCTAATCCATATCAAAATTTTGGTTGCATAATTGCAAAATTTAAATTTTGTAACAGTAGTGTTTTTGAATCTATTCTTTTGTACCTACTATTTCCCTTCTGTCTATAAAACATAGCAACATCTTCTCTTGATTCTGGCACATGTCTTATCTGTTGTATTCCCTACCAAGAATTTATTGCAGACATTTATAAGAAAACAAGAGTCTGATTTTTCACATATTACTGTTAATTCACATCATATGCAATCTAACTTGTATACTCATATACTCGTATATATACTTATGTACTCGCTTTTCTCAAATTACTCATTCCAGCCTCACTATTGATTCTCTAATAGCATAAAGGATTTTTCTCAGTCTTCATTAAATTGATCTAACTAATAAGCACCTAATCTTTCTTAAAATTTCTTTTTACCTTGATCTTGGAGGTAGTGCACCTCATAGTTATAATTCTACCATTCCTTAATCTCCTTTAAGTTTATACATAACCTTAGACATAAAGTTCAGTGCAAAATCATCCTGATCTTCAGATCTGGAGTTCTATTACCATTGCAATTGCCTGAATAAAATAAATTTCTTTATTTGTGTGTTTTCTGTCCTTGACAGTGTCTTAGAATAACCTTTTCCAATTTGTTTCCTTCTACTTTGTGTCAATTTTGTGTGATCTTGTACCTTCTAGACCTTTCATCTACCTGACCCTTAAAGTTGTTCCGTATGGTTCAGCTGAAATTATATTCCTTTTTATCTATTCTATTCTATTCTATTCTATTTGTATCCCTTTTTAAATTACATTACCTGACTCATTAAACCCTTTCAAAATTCTCAACTTCCACCAAATGGTACCTCCCCTTCAAACTCCAGCCACATTCTATGAATAGCTTACTGGGTTTCTCCACGTGAATTTATTCTTTAAATCCAACATGTATCAAACCGAACTCATCATTTCTCCTCTCCCCAATTTATTTTGATCTACCTCTTATATTTTCATTATTGGTAACTGGCATTACTACCTACTCAAGTTCCCAAAGCAGGAAACTGAATATATCTTTGAGTCTTCTCTTGCATCCAATATCCAATTAATCACTATTCTCTCCTCTTTAGTTCCTCTCTTAGCTGATTTCATTCAGATCTTCATCATCTCTCACTTAAAAAGCTGCATAAATTTGTACTTGCCTCCCCTGCCTTAGATCATAATATCCCCACAAATCTTTCTCAGCAGTGTTACTAAAATTGTCTTCAAGAATGCAAATTTGATCATGTTCTCCAGCTATAAAAAGATAATATGAAATTTCTTAACTTGGCACTGAGGATGGAATATGGACCCAGCCAATCTCTCCAAACTCCTATCCTCCAAATTCAATCTGTGTTCCAAAAGATAAATGTTGAAATGCCAAGCTACCTGCCATGCCTCCCAGATACTCCCTATGCTCATGCTCATGTTCTCACACTGGCTGGAATATTCATTCCCTTTTCATCATCCTGATTTCTTTTAAACTCCATCCAAACATTTCTTCCAAGAAAGAGTTCACATAGTCATTTCCTTTTTAATCTTGAATTATGTATTTCTCCTGTGTTTTCTTATACCATTCATATCACACTATATTACAATAATCCAATTGTTTCATCCATGCGAGCCTCCTATACAACTACAGAAATGAATAGGTCCACTTTAATTATTTCTATATTCCTAGAAACCAGTAAAGTGTCTTGCAATTCCAATTTATTGCTCCTGGTGGAACTTCCCTGACAGTTACAACACTGCAAGAACTTTGGAGCTGAAGTTATTGAGATCCCCTCCAGGCCCTATTGGTTCATGACTGTCTTTGTGGGGATGCTGAGAAAAAATGGCATCCCAAACACTTGTTACTTTAGTGAGAGAAGGCATCAGCTATGGTCTGAACATTTGTGTATTCCTTCCACCTCCTATTCATATACTGAAATGCTAACCCTCATAGTGATGATGTTAGAAAGTGGAGACTTCAGGAGGTGATGAGGTCATGAAAGCTAAGTTCTCATGAATGGGGTTAATGTGGTTAAAAAAGGGGCCAAAGAAAACGCCCCTGTTCCTTTAACCATGTGAAGTTTTAGTGGAAAAGTGACAGTGTATAAGGAAGTGGTCTGTCACCAGACACCAAGTCTCCAGTGCTTTGGTCTTGGACTTTGTCGCCTCCAGAACTGTGAGAAATAAATTTTGTGGCTTATAAGCTATTCCGTCTATAATATTTTGCTATAGCAGCCCAAATGGACTAAGATAGCATTCCTTCTAATGGAACAATTTTGAAAAAATTATGCTAGGATAAAGACCCTACATATGAATGATGGGATAGTTTCAGCTTGTGTACTCTGGGAAGGGCCACACAACATAAGTTTGGAGAACAAACAACCATCCAATGAATGGTTTTATAGAAACTTTGTCTTTTGCTTTACATTGCCATAAGTTTCTGTAGGCCAAGAACAATGACCATTAAAGAACTTATTAAAAGTTGTTCTTACTTAGGAAAGAGCAAGAGGGTAATTTCAAACCATTTTCCAGAGATTTTCTCTTATTGCCTAGTATCTGGGTACTAGAATTTTAGTTAACCCATCTCTACTTGTTTTAAAATCACCTGTAGTTTCTGAGATTATTTTTTGTTTTTTTTTAAGATTTTATTTATTTGACAGAGAGAAACACAGCCAGAGAGGGAACACAAGCAGGGGGAGTGAGAGAGGGAGAAGCAGGCTTCCCGCCGAGCAAGGAGCCCAATGTGGGGCTCGATCCCAGGTCTCCGGGATCATGACCTGAGCCGAAGGCAGTCGCTTAACCAACTGAGCCACCCAGGAGCCCCAGTTTCTGAGATTCTAATTCCATCAGTTTTATCACTCTGTATCTCCAATGAAGAAAATAGCTAATGTCAGTTCTTTGTACCTTCTTCCAAATTCCAGGTACAAAATTCCATTCTTCAAAGGCAACATGCAGGATTGAAATACAATTTTTTTTTAGTCATATACTCTATTGTTCTCTTTAAAGGCATTCTGGGGCACCTGGAAGGCTCAGTTGGTTAAGTGTCCAGCTCTTTGTTGTGGCTCAGGTCATGATCTCAGGGTCATGGGATTTGAGCCCTGCACTGGGCTCTGTGCTCAGCTCCAAATCTGCTTGTTTCTCTCCCTCTGCTCCACCACCCCCCACCTGCCACTCAATGCTCTCTCTCTCTCTTAAATATATAAAATATTAAAAAATATATAAAAGTATCCTTTTAAGTGGTAATGAAGCTAGTTGAGGTTTTTCAGTCGAACAAAACTAGTTTGTATTCTAACTCTTCCTGAGGGACCCTGTGAGACTTTTGCCGATTTAATCAACCCAACCAACCCTGGCTTTCTCATTTATAAAATAGAAAAAAAAATAGACTCAGGAGCATGTCCTGATGTTTTATTAGTTAAGATTGCTCCCCAATTCCATTTTTCTAAAATGGCTTTATTTATCTGGCTTTATTCAGATATCTACCCTTCATCCACATAGTCATACATCTCAAGGAAAGCTGACCTGACTTCAGAGATGTGTCTAATTGTAATCCCATTATTTCTACCAATGATTGTCTTTGGGGTAGACATATGTAGGTATGTATCAATTTCTAACACTCTCTAGACCCTGATTAAATTTTATCCAATACTTTGTGGAAAAGTTATAATTGTCCCAAAGCTGCATATCTGTTGAGCAGGAAAGTGGATGAAAATCATTTGCTTAACCATCAGCACTATCCAGATTCATCCTTCCTTCTTCCAATTCATTTTGGGATCTTACAAATGCTGAAACCTGAGGATTCCTTGAAATGCCAATAGTTTCCTCAACTGCTTAGTTTAGAGTGATTCCATAAATTGGGAAGGTATATCTGATCTCCATTTCTCTTGCTTCTGCCTACATGGAGTTGGTCAGGGAGGCTATGAGTGGAATGGGTATTGTTAAGAAGAGAGGTTGTGGCCAGGGACTATATAGGTGTTTTTCCATTTTTATACATTTGATTAAAAATTTAAAAACAACCCCACAAGAATATTCTTTTCTGATAACTCCATCAAGTTATTTTTGCATACATGCGCACATGCACACACACACACACACACACACACACAATGACACATTTCTTTCACTCTCTATCCTGCAAAATAATAACTCTAAACATTTTTCATGCAGGGCACATCCGTCTCACCTGTATCCTCATTGGAGCTCCATCCTGTGAACAAAAATTATTGAAGTAATGGACAAATCAACTCTCTCTAATCCCAAGGACTCTTCTCTGACCAAGGGCTATGGTAACAGCAGGTTCAATTTATTGTACCACATTTCAGAATCATTACACTCCGGTGTCTATTTTATTCTTTGAAATTCTCTCTACATATACCTCTATACAAATGTTCTAGGCAAACTTATGCTATCATTATCTTCCAAATATATTACTTAGTCTTTCTTACTCTGGTCCCCTGACCCCTACTCCCCAGACCATTTCTTGCTGTCTTTATTTGCCCCACATTTCTGAGTGCTCTTTGTGGAGCTGGTCACAGAAGGGATATCAGCAAAATCTTAAAGGGGAAAATCTTTCCCCAAGCCCTGCTTCCTGACATCTGAAGTTATATTGAGCTGTCAGAGTGAACCGGGATGGGCCCACCGAGGGTTCACTGGCACAATCAAGCAAGGAATTCACTGAAATAGAAAATTACCTTTTACCTAGGAAAAGGGTTGTATGGGCTAAAATCAGAGCTCAGAACATGATCATGAGAGTTCACAGAGGTAGGACTTTTTCTGGAAGAGAGAACAGCTAAGTTTGAAAAGGAAAAGGAAGAAGAGAGAGAGAAATAAACACATTATACATATAAAAATTATATGTAATATATAAGAAAAAGATACATGTGTCATATCACATATTTTATAATATATAATATATATAACATAAAAGCAATAATATATTATATATGTATTCTATCTATTATCTATCATCTGTATCTATCTATCATCTATATCTATCATCTATCTAACTACCACAGAAATCCATTTTTAAGAAAGAGGGAACTTGTGTCAGTGCTGTGCTTTGGGAAACAATGTCTGAGGACTAGTTCTGTGACTTTGAAACTCAATTTTCATGATTCTTTGCAGCCTGTGCAGACACTTGAACCAACAGGAACATCCTTTCCAAGAAACAAGACTGTGAAGGTCAAGCTACATTTTCAAAACGTCAAGATGACACAAAGCAGTGAAAGTAGACTATTCAAACGTTAACTTTATATCAATTTGGCATTTAGAAATGAACATATCTCATTTGTGTCTGATAAGAATCTGGGGGTAATTTAAGGTTGATTCAAGTCTTCCAGTCATGGAATGTGGGTGTTTAGATGATAACATCTAAAAACTAAACCACAGCAAAGCTAGCATAACCCAATAGTGGTACAAAAATTAAATTAGAAAATGTCAAAACTGCCTGCAGCTAAAATATATTATAAGAACAATTTCATCTTCCACTTGAAGCACAAAGGAAAAGCAATTAATAAAACCATTTCAATAACTCCTCCAGTTAACAAAAGAAATTGCTTACCAAGTGAGAGATACAACTTCAGTAAGAAATTGAAAGGTGGTTGACCTGGTATGAAGGTATGTATAAGATATATGTCACACTGCAAGGAAGTGAGATTTTGAGGGAAAGATACCTGCTTAAATATTTCCGTGAAGTAGGAGGCAGTGGAGACAGCATTATGCCAACGGAACTGACTTTTACCATTACAATGCAAGGCTCAAGAATTTTAAAAAGTACTTCTTCTTTTTTCCGTAATGTGAACTTAACAGAAGAGTCTGCATTTGATAACCATGTTATTGAAGGAGTTTCTTCTAAGAATTTAAAACAAAAACTTTAGAGGCGAAATATTATAGGTCAGGGCAAGTGTTCAAAGCAGAAGAATCTGGTCTATACTAGAAGAAAATGCCTTTGAAAAGATGCATATCAAGGAGATGCAGAAGGCAGGGTTGAAAACAGCCCAGATTTGTTTTTGTGGAAATATAACAGGCATTTTGATTACTTTTGGCTCTTCCAATCCCATTATATTAAAAATTAAAGAGAAAACCCTCTTTCACATGTATGTATAGTCTAATGGAAATAAATCTTATTGTGGTACAACTCTTTTCTTTATTTCATAATATTTTCATGGCAGAATGGGAAAAAGCATCTTGCTTCACAAATCTTCAGGTTAAGATTATGTTCATGATAGATTTTTCGACATCTGTGGTGGCAAAGATAGATGTTTTAGTGATTCTCATACATTTTGGGATTAACAAATTCCTCAAGATATATTTTTCGTGACAATGATAGATTTTTCTGAAAAAAAGGAAAAACTGATTACTGAATAAGCAAATCTGTTTAAAGTCAAAATTAATAGGACCATTCAACAATAATACCAAAGCTTTGGTAAAAGGCTGCATTTCTGTAAGATAGTAAGGGAACAAGTGGCCACAGGTGAAGGTGTTAGATTTTGTTGTCCTTGAATATGGATGTTTTCTGAGCAAAGCAATAATAGTATGATCTTCTGTGTTACAGAGGAGGTTGGAGAAGCATCGATATACAAGGAATGTTTTTCTCTAGTTAAGCCTTGGCAAGTTCATCTATAAATGTCAGCAAAGGGGCGCCTGGGTGGCTCTGTTGGTTAAGCATCTGCCTTTGGCTCAGGTCATGATCCCAGGATTCTGGGATGGATTACTGCATCATGTTCCTTGCTCAGCAGGGAATCTGCTTCTCCCTCTCTCTGTTCTTCCCTCTCACTCCTACTCTCTTGGTCTCTCTCTCAAATAAATGCATAAAGTTGTTTTTAAAAAATGTCTGTTACACTGTTTTAAGTGAAACAATCCCAGGCACCACCAACTGCTTGAAGAAGTGGCTTTAAAACTCTGAACAAATTGCAGTCCATGTGGAATCAGGCTGAAATATTAAGCATGTTATTAGACTCATTACCTAAAAAGGGCTTATTTCAATGTTAAATAAAATTACTAATAAATGTGTACTTCAGATATCCATCAGAAGCCAAATGGCCAGAGCCCATCTGAGAGTTATTTATATTGTTCAAAAGAACAACAAGAAAAGAAGAAAAAGAGAAAAAAGAGAGAAAGAAAAAAAAAAAGAATAGAGGGGCACCTGGGTGGCTCAGAGGGTTAAGCCTCTGCCTTCGGCTCAGGTCATGATCTCAAGGTCCTGGGATTGAATCCCACGTTGGGCTCTCTGCTCAGCTGGGTGCCTACTTCCCCCTCTTTCTCTGCCTGCCTCTCTGCTTATTTGTGATCTCTCTCTCTGTCAAATAAAAAAAATAAAATCTTTAAAAAAAAAGAATAGAGAAAGAAGGAAAAAAGAGATTGGATTCAATAAGATGACTCTACTAACCTAGAATTTCATCAGTGAACTTATGTAATTAATTTCTTCAAGGTGATTTAATAATTAGTGTATATACACTGAAGATTTTTCACTGCTGAAAAATTAAGTGCCTATCTATCATCTATTATCTATGTATCTATGTATCTATGTATCTGTGTATCTATGTATCTATCTATTATCTATCTATGATCTACTTATCTTTGCCATTAAACCATTTACTTAACATTTACCTAAATACACAAAAGTCAACAGCAGCATCCTTGCAATTCTCAAATTATCTGTCCCTGCCTCCCCCTGTTAAGGTACCAAGACTTTAAAAAATAAAAATAAAAAAGAATCCAAAGGAAAGAAAGGACATTCTTGGATGTCTTGGTAATGCTATATTGCAATTAAAGTTCCTGAACACATACTCTCAAATAACATATTGATCTTTTTGTGGACTCTGCTAGTTTGTAGTCTTCCACTGACCTGCAGACCAGACTTTAAGAAGCGTTACGTTAGGGAATATATTTGTAGGGGTAAGGTTTTCCTGTGCTGGAGATTTACTTGTGTCATTACAGAGTTAATGCTAGAGGAAAACTTTAGCATCTTATAGCACATAATTATCCAGATTTTATATTAACGTGTGTGCTTCTGATCATGTTGGCATATTCAAATAGTACAGAGCTGACATTTTGGGGCATGTAATGTTATTTAGGTAACTGTGTTATGTGACAAAAAACAATTAGATACCATCTTTTATAGCTTAAATTTATGAACTAATTTATATGATAGTACATTGTGGCTTACAGTTTAGAGAGACCAAATTTTAATTATAACCAGAAGGGAATCTGATTAAGAAAGGATGATCTTGATATACTCAGCAAGGATAATAAATAGCTTCTCATCCCATCAGCATTAACAGAGAGCGTCCATAACAACACAACACTTCATCTGACAGCTTATAATGAGTCTGTAAGGTTCTCACCCTGTCTAAAAGCTTGTAGCGGTTTTATATTATCTCAAATTTGCTGCATTTCTACACAAATAATTCTCTAATTGCTGCATAAATTTACATTTTAAGCTTAACAGCAACTTAAACAGCTTCTAAACACCATTGATATTCAGGATGGTATCTAATGAACATCAAGACAACAAAATATTTCTTGAGGCTCAGAAAATTATCCATCCAATTATATCTATAAATTTATCATCTCCAACAATTATTGAGACAGAGCTATTTAATCTTTGCTTTTTTTTTTCTTGAACACATTCATTCCTACAATAGATAAATGTTATCAGGAGTTCTGCTCTAAAAAAATAGTAGATTTGGAGTAACAAATCATATGTATGTATATTCATTCAAGGTATTCAAAATTTTAAAATTTTAGTTGTCTAAAGGAAACTGTACTACTATATGTAGCTAGGTGATAATTCATTTTATTTATGAAAAGTATGCACATGGACTTACCTTTGGACAAATTCAAGTTGTAGGACAAAACCAGCTTGAAGAGAAATATGGAATAACCTTGAGCATACATTTTCTTCATCATAAGTTAAGATACTAATGCATTCTAAAAATGTAAAGAAATTTGATTCAGGGAATGAAATATATTTTAGCAAATCATTGTTATTCTTCTCAATTTCAAAATAGTTATAATATGTATGTAGATGCATGCATATACAGGTTATATATAAGCAATTTAGTCCCACTCAATAAGCAAGTCTTTTTTCTAATGTATTTGCTGTACTTGTGATGGAATTTATATAAAGTTACAGCAGAATAGTTTATGTAAAATTCTCCTTTGTTCTAAAGCTTCTTATCCTGATCCTCCTTATAATTACATACATTTTTCTCCTACCGTTTAAGGCCCTGAATATATGATCTCCTTACATAAATGTTTCTATCTATTGCTGTACATACAGGGTGAAATAAAAGAAATTCTGATGATCAATTCAAACTATTTTTATTACTTTAATTATTGTTGCTTTTATGGTAAATATAACATCCTACTCTTTACAGCAAAGCTTTTAAAGGTAGCTGTAGCCTCCTGGTTAGTCCTAAACTGACTGTACCTTCAGGCAATCTCAATAAAACTTCTCTCACTAAGGTTATCATTGATTTTAGCTCCTGGCTCAAGGGTCACTTTTCAGTTCTTAATTTATCTGAATAGTTTGTGCTTAATTCCATTTTCTGTCTCTCCCTTGGAAGTCCCCTCTCTTTTGCTTTTATATGACATTGTTCTCTTTTACTGAAAAGAGACAGTGCTCCTACTTAGTGATATTTGAGGATATTTATTGATTGATCTGTTCTTCAAGTGATACTGTTGCATAAAGCTCAGTTCTTAAAACACTTCTCTTCTGATATACACTTCAGAAATCATATCTGCTCTCTTGGCTTTAATTACCATCCCTAAGTACATAACCGATCATTTCTTAAGTAATCTGGAAGGACTGGGCTTTTTGTAGTAATAAACTAGCTCCCCATCTCTCCATGTCTTATCCCAATAAAAGATAAATAAACAGAGGAGCTAGGGGTCAATACTCTTTATAGTCACTCAAAGGAAGTGGTGAGTTACGTATTATCTCTTAAAACACCTTGCAGATGTAACATATATCAATGCTTATCACATTTTACTGCCTTACCACAGGAAAAGAGCTGGGATATTTGTGAGTAGCTCTAATACTGTCATATCCTCTAACTTCTAATTCCTGCTTAAGACATATATTGTTATGCCTTTTGGAAACCTATATATATAGTCTTATATGAATTTGAAAAATGTACTACATCAAAAACTAATGATGTACTATAAGTTGGCTAACTGAATATAACAAAAAATAAAATAAGAAAAGTAAAAAAAAATGAAACATATCCAAAATGGAACTCTTACTTTTTCACTCACATTAGAACATCTCCTTTTTATTTCCTGTTTCAGCAAATGGCATTCATTGCCTATCTTGTTGCTTAGGTTAGAAACCTAGGAAACCATCCTTAATTTGCCATCAGAGTGATCTATGTAAAATTAACTTTCCCATACAAAATCTTTTACTTTGACATACCTTGTAAATAAAATAAAATTTAAAAGTAATTATTCGAGCACACAAGGCCTTTCATTACCTTCTTGAGTTACCTTAGAAAACTTAAGACCCACCACCATACAATTTGCAACCCTCTTGCCAAATTGAACAATGGATTCTCTCTAGTTTCTGAAAATTTCTCATGTCATTTCTTTGCCTTTGGCATAAAGGTCTAGAAGATCCTTCTCAGGACTATTTTGAACTAATTCCTCCTGGCCTTTCTAGACTCAACACTTACTGTCTTCTGTGGTTCACCTTTTCTGACTTCAGATCTCTAATCCAACTTGGGACACACACAACACTCTCAATTCACCTCCTTTCTCAAATTTTATTCAATATAGAGTCATTTGTTAATCACAAATACTTTTTAAGTACCTGCTATAGAAATACAGGCAGAAGTACTTAGGGGTGAGTGGGGGAACACACAATAAACCCCTAAATAGATAATTATGTGTCATGGTACCAGGTGTAAGGAAATAAAGAGTCATGTGATAAAAAGTATCTGGTGGTGTGTGTGGGCCACGTAATGATCAAGAAGCAGCTTCTTGGAGGAGACAATAGTTGAAATAACAATAGCAGGAAGAGCCAGCTTTATAAAAAAAAAAAAAAACAACAAGGAAACAAGGCCAAACGTTATGAGACAGGAAAGGTCTCATTTGAGGAACCAAATGGAGACTAGTGTGTTAGTGAGCAAGAAAGAGAGAGGTTTGAAATAACTCTAAAGTGATAAGCTGAACGATATTATATAGTGCCTTGCAGGTAAAATAAGCTTTTTCTTAAGAGTAATGGAAAGCCCTTTGAGGGCATGAAATTTGAAGAGAGGTTGGAGAAGGAAGAGAGTGGACAGGGAGTGAAATGATCTGATTTACAATTTTTTTAATTTAATTTTATTTTTTCAGTATTCTAAGATTCATTGCCCATGCCCCACACCCAGTGCTCCATGCAATACATGCCCTCAGTACCCACCACCAGGCTCTTCAATTCCCACACTCCCTCCCTCCAAGACCCTCAGTTTGTTTCTGAGTCCAAACTCTCTCATGTTTTGTTTCTCTCCCCGAATTACCCTACTTCCCATTTCCTTTCCTTCTCCTACTGTCCTCTATGTTACCCCTTATGCACCACATGTAAGTGAAACCATGTGATACTTGATTTTCTCTACTTGGCTTATTTCACTCAGCATAATCTCTTCCAATCCAGTCCATGTTGCCACAAAAGTTAGATAGTCATCCTTTCTGATGGAGGTATAGTATTCCATTGTATATATGTACCACATCTTCTTTATCCATTCATCTGTTGAGGGGCACC
Source organism: Spilogale gracilis (assembly GCA_004023965.1). Taxonomy (NCBI): domain Eukaryota; kingdom Metazoa; phylum Chordata; class Mammalia; order Carnivora; family Mephitidae; genus Spilogale; species Spilogale gracilis. The sequence goes on along the minus strand of PITA01018120.1, from coordinate 432 downwards.
TTGGCTCTTTCTACAGTTTGGCGATTGGGGCCATTGCTGCAATGAATATTGGGGTACATATGGCCCTTCTTTTCACTACATCTGTATCTTTGGGGTAAATGCCCAGTAGTGCAATTGCAAGGTCATAGAGTAGCTCTATCTTTATTTTTTTTATTTTTATTTTTTTATTGTTACTAAAATTTTTTTTCCAGTGTTTCAAGATTCATTCCCCATTCCCCACACCCAGTGCTCCACTCTTTAGGTGTCCCCAGTACCCACCACCAGGCTCTCCCATCCCTCCACCCCCCTCCCTCCAAGTCCCTCAGTTTGTTTCTGTGTTCAAAGTCTCTGTTGTTTCATTTCCCTCCCTAGATTACCCTAGTTCCCATTTGCTTTCCTTCTGCCACTGTCCTCCAGTTTGCCTCTCATGCACCGCAAGTAAGTGAGACCATG